>JAECUM010025505.1:0-43906 GCA_016617855.1 Megalonaias nervosa
AGTCTTGTTTAATAAAATATTGAAAAGATCAAATTCGTTCCGACTGTGGTGCTAACAAACAAAAACATGGTATATCAGTTATGTTTGAATGTAAACCGCTTGTTCTCTCTGCATGGTTAAAACTGCGTATGTTTGTATTATCTTGTTTACGAAATCTGAGTTTTGAAATAATTTTAGAAAGCCGTGCTATACGTCCTTATCGATCGCACTTGTTTGCATGCAGAAACTACATTAAATTTCATTCCTAATTGATTATATATTAAATGGGTACAAAGCTTTTAGATTACAAAGCCTGTAAATGAGAAGAAAAATTGGCGCGCTAGCTTCGTATAAATAAATATGGCCTATCTACTTTATTAGATGAGTTTTGTTCTTTTCTGCAGTTTTTGCCCTTTAGCACCAATCCATACTTTGAATTAGACTAGGCTTGTAATTATCGTTCAATCAATGCAAAGCAATTTTTCTTTCCCAGAAGATAGCACGAAGATTTTCCCTGAATCTAGGCATATCGTCAAATCGTAGTGCAATCAATGCACGCAAAATTTTTGGATCGGACTGTAGCGTTACATTTTGTTTCTTCATTTTGTCAGTCATGTGGAGTAACTATTATATCGCACAGCATCCCCCCCCCTCCATGGATCCTTCTGAAGACAATGATTCTAAAACAGATAATATTCTTTAGAATTAATAGTATTTCACAGAGGAGTAACATATTTTTATTGTTCAAAACAACCTGGTACATCAACGGTGTAACTGCGTCTTGACTTGGTACTACTTTTCAATTAAATGCCCTCCCCCCATTATTATCTTAAAAAGGCTCGTTTTAAATATTAATTGATTCTATAATTATTTTGTTCTTCGTTTTTCTTCGTTGTTGCTGCTGATGTATTTTTTTCTTCTCTTTTGTTTTTTAAAGCCATTTAACCTTTTTAATATCATTTATTTCCTCTTGTCATCCTTTTTGGACGATATTTTTGTTTCTCAATGTTGTATCCCGTTTTATTAAATTGTACGTAGCAAATCTGTGTTTGCCGTAGTGTTGTTTTCACTGCATACTTTGAAAGTCTTCTCAATGAACAAAATCTGTGTTTGCCGTAGTGTTGTTTTCACTGCATGCTTGAAAGTCTTCTCAATCAACAAGATCTGTGTTTGCCGTAGTGTTGTTTTCACTGCATGCTTTGAAAGTCTTCTCAATCAACAAAATCTGTTTATTATAGCTATAAAGGAATCAGCCGCTTTTTTGTGTTTTCCATGTCGATAAAAGAGAAATATTACATCTGTATTTGTCTGTGTTGTTACTTGTGGTTCTCTATAAATGCCCGGATTACTAATCTCATTTGCATTCAGAGTCATCCCTTACGGCCATAAGACTGCTATTCACTCCTGATTATCCGAATGAAGATTAGAGACTACGTGCAATGTATTTTGTTCCGTAAATAAAGTCATCGATACACGAAACAAAGATTTAAGAATATTAAAATATATTGCACAGTATCATATGCTAAATCATTGCACTGCACATGCGAATATTATTATGAAGTCTGAAATCACTATTATTGTTTGCGAATAATATCAAAGGCACAATTAGGGCCAGAGCTGGAGGAGGAGACGGGAAAAGCGGACTAGGCGCTCTCCCACCGGACCCATACTCCTAAAAATGAGCAAGAAAGAGTCGAAATGCCTCATAGATTAAGTTTTCTTTACAGTTAGTTGGTTCATAAAATTGCTGTAAAATGCTTAAAATGCAAGAGTTTTCAGGTTCCGTCCCACAAACTCCTCGCCTACTTGTTTAGTCACACCCCACTCCCCCTTTCCGTCGTAGTCTGATCTCACAAAACCTGTTTTGAAACTGGTGGAAGATTTGTGGATATGTTGTCACCTGCTCATTCAAATGTGCAATTTTGCTGCATACTTCTCTGTCAGGATCCCGCAAACGCATAGTTCGGACACATACCGGTATTTTGATAATACACTTATATAGCCTTAAAGTTCAGAATGGATACAGGACTGAGGTTTGTATTGCTTCGTGTGGATTTGCAACACATAATGTATTCCGGAAATAATTTGTAAATATCGTCAAAAGGAACATTCAGCCGATAGTTGCCCAAAAGACGCCAGAAAGTGTCTAAATTGTACACGGATGTGTTGCCGATACAACTGTCTGCATACAATACCTCGATTTTATGAATAGGTGAAATCAGATCCACAAATCGTCCATCAGTACCAACACCGGTCTGGGGGTGATGTTTATTTATCGGACTAGATCCAACACTGTCTTAAAGCCCCAATGACACCGTTTATCATAAATTTCACCATTCTTCCAACCTAACTAAAGTCTGGAACGAAAGAAATGATTTGTTATAAAAGCTATCTGACATAAGCCGTTCTTTGAAATAATAAAGGTGTTCGGTTTAAACGACGGTCAAGTATTCAGTTTATGATTAAAAAGTGTTACTCCTTAATTCAGTTAATGAAGTCGCTCATAATTCATTTCTTTTTGGGAGTGCCCAAAGGTAGTGATGTGATATATTTGAAAAATTCTGCTGGTGACTAATTATATAACAACAACATTCGAAGGTGGCGTACAAATTGATTTCTAGAGGGAATGAAGAGAGCTAAGTCCGCTTCTTTAAAACAGATCTGAGAAGAAAGCACAAATTAGATTTAAAAAATAGAGACTTGAGTGAATATTGGTGATCAGCTGGGACGCTGGAATAATTAGAAGGACGAACTCTGGCCAATGACGATATTGCCATAGTGTGATGTTGACTAGCAGCAGCAGGGAGGGTGAACGGATTCTAATGGAAAATCCTGGGTTTGAAAAAGAAAGCTTCCTACGAAATCCTACGAAAAACGGAAAATGGATACCAATAACGCCAAACCAAACCTCTAACCGACCCGATACTTTTCTAATCTGGTTAGCTCATTTTTGTTACTGACGTTTGGCAAATTTATTTCCATTTTTCGTATTGCTCATACACGCCGGATACTCACTGTTTGTCATCACCCTCCATTCTGCTACTTTTTTTAATACGAAACTGATGTTAAAAGATGGTAAAAAAAGTATCAGTTAATTATTAACAATTATAATACTCACTTCTTTGAAAAATAATTTTATGAGAGCTGGATACCAGCGCCCCTACGCCTGTTACATTCAAGACACGTCAACATCACATTTTCGCGTGTGTGACCGAGATTACTATTAATTCTGTCCACGGTGAATTGTTTTGGATTATTATTCAAATCCTTGTCTTTGGACTGCCACAACATCACTGCGTTGCACAATGATTATTCTGTTGTTGTCTCAGCGTCACGACGAACTCAACATCAAGATCAAAGTCACGTTTATGTTTTTGTCAGATCGCTGATAACCAGCTAATTGTTTCTTGACAACTTCGTTGTTAACTGCGTCATCGCCGTCGCTATCAGTGATTACGCGATTCACGATAACCCTCCGCAACCGAGATATTTTTCTGGCCCTCGACACTGCTAAATAAACTAAATTTGACCATTCGATCCTATCATCGACAATCCAGGTATTTGTATCAGAAATAGTTAATCCCTGTGACGAATGAATTGTTGTGGCGTATCATAGCGTTCACGGAGTTTTGTCCATCGTTAATGCGCTCTCAACTGGAGTTCGCTGTAGCATGCATGCTATACGGTATTTGCGCTTCTCTGTCTCTGTCTCTCTCCATTCATGTAATTCCGCATTTTATAATATCATATGCACATCAACCGTTTTCAACTGAAACTTCGGTATCTTATTTATTTGCATTGGTTATTTCTCATGTTGTTGTTTTGGGCTTCAATTCTTTCAGATAATTTCATTCCGATAGAAATGCAACACATTTCCAAGCACGTGTCTTCCTTCTAGTTAATAGCCGAAAGAAATTTTTATTTGATTTATCACAAATTTTCTTTGCCCCCAACCGGTATGGAATCATTATCAAATAAAAATTATTTCTGACATCAATCTATGTTCTTCTACAGGAAATTAAAACAAAATAGGAACGTTTCCATCAAATATTAATGCTGTGTATCAACCGAAACACACCTTGAAATTTAACTGTCACTTCAATCAAAATCAAAGATAGTATTATAACTTCGTTTTTATGGACCAATACACGTAAAACATGCCAATCACTCTAGCCACTTATCTAATTTATTTACGAGATATCTCACAATAATCTTTTCATCCTTGAGCAACCACTTTCTATGGCAAGGTTTGTTAAACAAGGCAACTAGATATATAACAAGGATGTAATCGAACGAGAATTTAATTCAGTATTCTATCACGTTTAACGCAAACAGTACAGCAAACATGCCATGACCAAAGGTGCCATGTTATTATTTGGTCAAGCCAGATACAGCTATTGGCATTGTTACTTTGATCAAGTCAGATACAATGATTGGAAGTGCTTCTTTGATCAAGCCAGATACAGCTATTGGCAGTGCTACTTTGAGAAGTCAGATACAACGATTGGCAGTGATTTGTTAACCAAGCCAGATACAGCTATTGACAGTGTTACGTTGATAAGTTCGATACAACGATTGGCAGTGATTCTCTGATAAAGCCAGATACAACGATTGACGGTGTTTTTCATCAAGCCAGAAACAACGATTGGTTATGTTTCTTTGACGATGCCAGATACAGCTATTGGCAGTGATTCTTTGATCAAGCCAGAGACAATGATTCTGCAGTTATTCTCTTATCAAGCCAGATGCATCGATTGGCATTTATTCATTTGATCAATCTAGACACAAGAATTGGCTATGCTTCTTTGATGAAGTAAGAAACGTCTATTTGTAGGGCTCTATCTTGTGCTGCAAAATGGCGTTAAACCCTATAACAATAAAAAAAATTTTGTAGTGCTTCTTTGATCATGCCAGATATAACGATTGGCGGTGCTTTATCATCAAGCGAGATATAGTGATAAGCAGTTCTTCTTTCATCAATCCAGATACAACAATTGGCAGTACTTCTTTTATCAAGCAATGCGTCTTTGATCAAGCCTGATTCGATGACTGGCAATGGTTCTCTAATCAAACCAGATTCTACGACTGACAGTGCTTCTTTGATCAATCCAGATACAACGATCGGCAGTGCTTCTTTTGATGAAGCCAGATACAACGACTGGCAGTGCTTCTGTGATGATCAAATCTATAATGATTGTCAGTTTGAAATTTGTTTACATTTATGCTACTAATTTCTGCGTGATGTGTTGTTTATCAAAGAAATATTTTGCGGCTTTTGTAAAATGTTGCCCGGTTTGGAAACTCCAGGAAAGTAACATATTGGTAGAACTTCTATAGTCACTGAGATTGATTCTATTGCCAAGTTGTACAGCTTTATCGGTGTCTCCGATTTATGGCATTGTGTCAAAACACACATGAAACTCATTCGAGGTACTGTAAGTGTTTAATTTGGTAAAAATAGTAGCGAATCCAAAGGTGATGGTTGGGGTTCGAAGCTAGGTACCTCCAGCCGGTAGCACACCCCACCCTACCCCTACCCCACTCCCAAAATGAATGCGAAACTACCGGAACGTTGTCCGGAGTAAGTTTTCTTTAGTTAGATGGTTAAAGTATGCCCAGGAAACGCTTAAAATGCATGGGCTTCGGGTGGGGTGGGGTGGGGGGCCTAGCGTCCCTCTATGGATTCCATCGCAATGAACCATTGATCCTAAAATATGTAGTATCTGGCATGTAAAGGTTGATTGACTGATTGATTGATAAAAGAAAGATATGCCGTTTCTGAACGTATATTGTGAAATGCTGAAGTCATTTAACTTGATAAAGATCATCGCTTCTATGAAATATCTATTGTTTTTCATAAACATCCTATCCAGTTATGAACCACTATATTTTTAGCATCTCCCTCTACCTTCATATCAAATGAGACGAGACAATTACCTGGTGTAAAATATATTTGTACTTAACTGTGGAATTGCTATCAAAAACGTTTACTTAGGATGACTGTTGCTTGGTGTGTAAGTGGACCAGTGGCGTATATGACAATAATATTTCGCTACCTGCGGAACTTTTTCCTGGTTATAAAAAGTTATGTATTTACCGTAGCTATGATACGTATAGCGCTGCCAAAAAGAACACGTTTTCTGCATGATTACGTACAAAATGACCGTGCCAGATTAGCCCACTCTGGACTTCCTCCGCCTTTTCCATCGCTCCCTTAATCTGGCATTTCTGCAGGGACATGGACACCATTAAACTTGAAAAATTACAAGAGCCTGCTTTGAGATTGCGTATGATGATTTTACAAGACTCTATCATAAACTTTTACTTACGGCAAAAATTCCAAGTCTAAAAGTGCGCATACTTGGGGTTATGGCTCTAGAGATTTTCAAAATGCCAAATAAGCGTGCTCCTAAATTTTTGCCCGATTTAATATGTTTTAAACACAATAAATGTAATTTAAATATTCAAATATTTGAGACGTCCCAATAATTATATCGTTTAGATATACAGCTGCCACTTTATATATAATAAACTACCAAATCACTTTTGACAGCAATGGAACTTTAATTCATTTAGATCTTTAGTTTCATCCTTTAATGGTAAAGACTGCAAATGTAATATCTGTAAATAATCTCTCCGCCATGATGACAGCTAATGTTTGTGTTATCATTTGTTGTTTATCCTCACTTGCCTTATGTGCTAATCAAGTGCCCTGCTGCTAGCTCGTTTCTTGTAAAGGGTAAGCTTCATCGCAGTATGCTTTTCAGTCCTAATTTCGATTTGGTACTTCTGCCTTAATTTTAAATTTAAGTCTTGACCAAAATATTAATTTTTTATTTGTTTTAAATCCTAAATTGTATTTTTTAATTTATCTAGACACTGAATTCACTTATATTTATTGAGTTTATGAAGAATTGCTTGCTTATGTCTATAGTCATGCGGTGTGTGTTTTGCCCAATTTGTATGTTTGCACTACGATATGCTTGGATGTCTTGCTTGTAATTCTTGTTGTAATCACTTATTTGTTTTATGTCATGTTGGTAAAATTCTTGTTAGAGCTTATGCTGAATTCTTTTAAATCATGCCGACGTTAAATAAATCTTATCTTAGCTGTAAAAGAAAAAACTCGGATGTAAATAATGACCATTTAGAATAGCCCTCGCTGACGTCTCAAAGATTCATTGATGTATTGTAACGAACTTAACCTCCGTTACCGGCTGAATTTAATCACGATGCAAGACGTGCTTTGTATACAGTAATACGTATAATGTACTTATATTAGGACATGTTTCTCGATGTTTTTGCAAATGAATTTTGTTACTTGCATTTTGTATTGCGACATGCCGTCTTACAGTGTCTTCACCCCATGGTATAAACAGATTCCCTATGTAACCTTGTGTGTAGCTAAACCGAAGGACATAAACATGAATCGTTAGATTAAAGATTCTTAGATAAGCAGACGCTCTGTCCAACTTGTGGATCAAAGTAATATCTCAGATGCCCAAAGTTTAGCTGGCACAAAAGGATAAACGTTGGCTCATAACAGCATCTGTGTCATTCTTCTGGTAGAATTTGACTCTTTCAAACAATAAATGGGAAATTTAATCAGAGGGGTGAGAAATTAGGAAAATACAAGGAAAAACAACAAGCAGTTTAGACAAGAAAGAAACAAAGGGCCCTAATCTAAGCCGCGACGATGAGGAGGAAAACGCCAATTGGAAACGACGGAATCAAAACGGTACACAAAATAGACGCAAAGAGAATAAAGTTTTGAATGGGAGTAATAATACTAAATCTCAGGTAAACTTTTAAATATAGAATTCGAGGGTCAGAGGTCGACGGAGTCTAACTGGTGGTCCAACACTGTGGCAGTTGGCAGTTCATTTGCAAATGAAGAAGGTTTATTTGTGAGCGCAAAAGTGCAGAACGAACCAATATATTGCTGGATGCCAGAGCGATTGTTACAAGTGTAAATAAATTCTTTGTTGACAAAGTAAAAGAATCGCCACGCCACCAAATTTCGCCTGTAAATTTAAGTCTAATAAGAAACATGGGTGAAACCTCTCCCTTCTTGGATGTATCTAACGTATTTATCCATCTGGGTAAACACAGTTTTAAGCAATTTTGCCAATTAAGGAATTTTTAGAATAGACCTGGAGACCAGTCGCTGTGTTGTTTTACTAAGCAAACAAATTGTCAGACTAAAGTGTAATAGCATTCCGTGCTTTAGATACAACAATGAGGCTCAATACACTTGCTGTAGGATAGCGGTCGCTAAAAGGGTTATCGTCCCCCCAAGACTGCGAAATACTGGTGCCTGGGAATCCCAGTAAAAATCATATCTAATAAAATTGTGGGTCTCATATCACCAGCTTAACGCCCAGGTGAAACTTTCTTGTGGATACGTGCCATTACACTCAGTGAATCTGAGTGACCAACCGCGTGTTATCCAAACATGAATACAGTTGCCGCTACTTTAGAATGCATGGAAGATCATAACATCGAATCACCGGAGAACGTAATTCCGTTATGGTAAGGAAGGATGTGATTTCATGCCTTGTGAACTCCCTGAACATTCATCAATTAACATAATGAGATTATCAAACATCTAAATGGCACAGAGAAGGCTGCATTGAAATATTTACTAACTTGCAAGTCACCAGATGATATGGGCCGAGCAAGTTTAGCAGAACATTTGATTATCAATGGCAATTGCCTACCGATGTGTCAACAATGTAGGCGTAGGCTGCGCAAGGGATGATCGAACCTTCATCTAGCCCCTGGAATGCCCCAATTATGCTTATCAAGAAAAAGAACAGACAGTCCTTGTATTTCTGTGTTGTTGATTACAGACAGTTAAATGACGTTACAAAGATTCGCTTCAAATTCACAGTATCGATGACAATCTTTGCAACCTTCCCTGGGACCAATCTCTGTCATGTTAGCCCATCCTGAACCAGTTAAGGACGCAATGGTTGCTCTATTTTTTCAGGAGGATGTCATTTCCATACTTGCGGAGGTGGAGTATAACTTTGGGAGATTTAGTTTCAGGAAGTCTCGTAATCACTCATACTGAGGACCCCTGCGAAGGCCCCAAGTGTAGCATACTCCAGCCGAGGTTCTCTGGATCCCACTTATGAAGCTGGTCCAGAATAATAGAATTATACTAAAGTTTAGTTGCCAAAGTTTGAAACATATGTCTCAAATTTGCAGATAGATTCATCTTCTGTTCTGACATATATGGTTATTCCATAATCTCTGTTAAAACCACGCGACATTGGAAGTGTGGATACTTACTTCATAAACGGTGACCCAAGCCATTCCGCACCTTCTAACTATGTTATAAACAGGAAAACAGAATATCCAACACTTTCCCAATGATGTTAAATACCTGAGAGAACTGTATAGAGTAGCAATATACTACAATCCACAGCATCAGTGTACATCTGGAGAAAAATTTGCCTTCCAGACCAGCAGTAAAGAGGAAGAGATTCTTTATAATTAATACCTTTCGGATGATTCTGTCATATCTGCAACTTGATTAAATTTGAACAGGATTATCGAGTTTGAATTACGACGCATCCTTGTACAAGTAAATATTAGCCACATTTTTCAAACAATTTGGAGATGGTAAGGTTGTAATAGACTTTCTAACACAATTTAAATTTCCGTAAGAAAATCAATTTTCGATTGGCAAAGTGTTATTGTATGTAAATTTTGATCATTGTATCAACTTTTTCATCATCAGTATGATGTGCTTTATATACATAGTGTTGAAGTGTACTTTAAATATTTTCAATTTTCATGAAATATATAAACTGTGAGCAACAGTAATATCTATCAGTGTGTGCACCCCATAAAAGCATTGTTGTAAGCTTTTGTGTTCCTGTTATATGAGTACCTCAAAGCTAAACACGTTTCAAAATGACCAAAATATTTTGTTTTAATTTTTCATTCAGCTGAACTGTTAATGCCTACTTGTTAAAATGTTAAATACCTTCAGGTATGTGCAGCAATAGTGTGTAATTAACTAACATCTGTACTATTCTGGTGAGCTTTGGGGATCAAATGCCTTTATTATAATGTACTTACATAGGACAGACATGCTTTTCGGTGTTTTCTCAAGTGAATTTTCTTGCTTGCATTGTGTATTGGGACATACCGTCTTATGATATTTTGATTATGGGATAAAGATTCAGCATATATTGTGTCACGAGGTGGTGAGATGACGATGTGTGAGATCCCCCACTCCTATAGTGCTTTGGTTATCGTTATCTTGGAGATGATCGACCACGGTGTTATTGCCCGGATCGAGTAAACAATAAAATAAAATATGAAATTAATGGATGGAATAACAGAGATCTTAGCAGAGATATAGAATTGTACAAGGTATGTACAATATAACAATTGAATCAATTATATGAACAAATGAAATTGAACAGGACATGTGAATGAATCATTTTCTCTCAAAAATAGAGCTACAAAATTTTTGCAAAATTCAATTATCCGTTTTGTTACACTAATAAAACACATTTCATCATGTAATCGAGTGACTGATAAAACTCAAATTGCCGTCATGTTAACATCACCTATTTGCTTCCGGCCCCCCCTCTCTCTCTCTCTCTCTCTCTCTCACACACACACACACACACACACACACACACACACACACACACATATAACACCCAACCTAAATAGTGTCAGGTTTTTTTCTTCTCCTGGGATCAACAATATTCCCTCTCTTTACGTCAGATATCGTCTTTTCTAATTCAACAGAATTAAGCCAGTATGGTCAGTTCGAGTCATAATACATATTCACCCAATTGTCAGAACATTAACGTCTTTCTAGCAACTACTTTCCTAACTGAGAACCTAACATAATTAGACTTGTTTGATAACTATTACTGCGGCCCTGCAAATTATTACGTAAACTATGCCTGTGGACACACGTTCCTAATGCAAACACCCTCAATTTTCGGTTGAAAGAATTGACAACTTATATACACAAATGAATTAATAGACTTCACTCCTTGTCCTAATTACGTTACTTTGCTATTTAGCGATTCATTGGCACAGAAAAATCAATTCTTAGCATATATGATACTCATTTAAGATAGATAAATTAATTCTCACAATTTGTATCAGAGGAAACGCGTGAAATCTTTATGATACATGATTTGTATTAAATACAAAACAACTAAATCCGATCTTATTAATATAAGAAATAAGTCATATATCATTTGAAATAAAATGCATGTAAACAACTACATCCGAACTCAAGGAAATATTGATGAATGAATTTAAAATGAATACCTTCAACAATTAATTACAAACTTTCAGCAATGAATTTATAGGCATGCAGTTGAGACTAACCTTGTGCTTTATTCGAGATTCGCACATTTCTATGAAGTCGAATCTCTCTCCTTTTGTTTCCATCACATTTATTAGACAATTTAACGTGAATAGTACTTTTTCCTAATTCTGGAAGTTAAATTATGGCTTGCCTCAGAAACCTAGACTGACTAATTTCGCGAGAGGAATTTCTTAAAAGCCTAAATTCCGTCTGGGAACACATCCCACGTTTAGCTTAACCAATCAGGATTACCTTCTTTAACCGTTTAAACATTTTTCAGTCCCATCGAAGTCAGAAGTATCCTCTATATTCTGCCTTTATTAATAATTATTCTGAAAAATATCATTTTATGACACCTGTTTTAAATTGCCCAATTTTTCCCAAAATGTGCTCTGGTTTGTCTCAAATCTTTTTCCGCCATTGACCTTTTGTTATCATTGGTCTCTTCCATATGTTTGACCGTTATCGAACGGACTCTAATTAAAATTCAGTGCACGCCCAAAATAGAGCATATTTCATCTCTTGCAGTTGGAAATGTATTGCGAGTCTAGCCCATACGTCAAACCTAATGTTTACTTCTCACGCTGATCACAACACGATATACTGCAAAATTATCTTTTATGCAATTTTACACCATTACATGTTGTATACTTGTGTTATTATTTTGAGCATATTTTATATTGTCAATCACAAAAATATGATCAAAATTACTTTGTACCATGCTTAATTTGGCCAGGACATTATCTTGTTTTCATAATGCCAATATTTATCAGTGCAGTGGCTCACGCCATTTGCTCTAACTTGGTCAGCGAGATGATGTCTGCTGCCCTGTTGAATTATCACCGTGGTTACAAAAGCAGACGAATGAGATCATGGCGGCTTAGGTAATTCTGCTAAACATACGAATGGTTCCTTCAGAAATTTATATATCTCGCTACTTCATCGTCTCTCTTAACCTTCATTAGATGGCGAACTTGCAGCACGCGGTCTCTTTACAATCCTGGCAAAAGTCAGCACCTGAAGGTTAACACGTCGCCTTCATCTAATTCAGACAGAAGTTAAGCAACTCATGTCCTATGTTTTAATACCCTTAAGTTTAAAGTGATATAAATCATTTCACATATTTTCTTTAATCCATTCAGAGAGTGGTGGAAAATGTGTAATTATTTCTGACGCTCCCTTGCACATCCCCTGCGAGAGTCGACTGCGTTTGTCGCGCTTGATTATCTGGTTTGAACTCTTAAATTTTATGTATATGTATTGGTAATGGCATGTTCATCTGTTCTAGTACGTAATATAATTTGCAAAAAAGTAATTACATTTTGTTTTCTTTACGGTCTTGTGTTATTCATTTTTACCAAAAGCTACAAAGGAGTACACAAAATCTAGTAGCGCGAATGCGGTGTTACAGTATCACCACTAATAAAAACGCGAGCAATTGTTTGAGGCCATGGCACCGGAATGATATAATTTTTTTTTCTTCTGTTTTATTGTTTCAGGAACTATATTAAAATTAAAAGTGCAGGTCTTTCATTGAGACGTCGTGAAATTTTATTTTAACTTATATCTTTCTTTATGAGGATTTTTTCTACGTATCTAACCGGACAAAATCTTCCCCATTTGGGAGGCATCATAACGATTGATTCCGAGCCTCTTTTGAGAGTCTAAGTTATGTAGCTCGTATCGAAGAGAGGCGAAAATGCTCCTAATAGGACATTATGTGTCCTTGCTTCCCATATGATGTCTTTCTATCTAAGAAAACCTGTAAGCAATGTGAAAACTATCACCTATCAATAATACATATTCTGATTGATAATTAAAAGGTGGTAAAATCATTAAAGGTCAATTACGCTGGCATTTTTATGTAAAAAAAACCCCAACTTATTGTTTAATTTGCCGCACCTGAGAACCAACTGTTGGCTGATATTATATATTTGCAATCCATCTGTTTCGAGTAATTGCGTTTAAAGGTTGAGGCAGATATTACGTACCCATGACATGTATACGGCCGCGATGTATCACTCGAACAAAGAGATGGCTAAGATAAGATCTTATACCATAACTCTGTTATAATTTGATTCTACATTACTGGCTTATCAACTTCTAGACCGAGGTCGCGTATAACAGCAAACCAAGCTTCAGTAAACAGCGTCAATGCAGTCGGTAATGTTGGATTGTTTAAATCTTCATTAATTTTAGAGGTAAATTTTGGGAATTCGGTTGGGGTACACTTTACTGAAGAAAGCGATCTTTAATCAAGACATGGTGTTCTACAAAAGCATGAACAATCCACATTTGCAAATCAAGTTTACCTTGCTTTCTGATTCGACATATACATTGGGACACATAGACGCACCACTGCCAGACGCTTCGCGTTCGTGCGTTGCATACACGACACTGTTATTAGATTCCTATAGGGTAATGGCATCGATGACATCAAGCGGGTTGTTGAAATATTCGTCTATTATTTATGATATCCAGTTTCTTAGCTCTGTTTGTGATAATTTCAGCAGTTTGTCTGCTTAGATCTTCAATGGTTTTCATAATCAAATGTTTCACGTAGACTATGACACTTCCAGCTAATGCTTAGTAGCCTTTTTACCAACAGTTACTCCTCTGCAGCTATGTTATTATTATCTAGCGATTAATAAAAAAAAACAAAAACATTCGTTTTATTTAATGAAACATCATTCTTTGTAATCAAATTTGCTGCTTGCTGCTAGCTCTTATTTCCATCCTAACTCATAAGGACTTTCATTGTGTTTGGATCTAATTATTAAAATACTGTTTTCTTCAAGACAGTATGTACGTGTTTCTTAATGATCATTAATTCCGCCAAGGTCGCACTTGGCAAAAAATGATTTTTAAATCCTAATTAGCAAAATACACGCTGGTTGTTTATATCTAATCTAATGCAAAATATGAATTTTAAAATGCCATAAAATCTTACAGGTTTAATAGCTATGTAGATACCAAAAGTGTTTAAGCCTGAATTTTGAATTGGTGATGTGATGTGATGTGATTATGATTTTTAACGTAGCTTTAACAATTTTTCAGTCATATTGCTACGATGTCTGCAGTGTGGCAGTTTATTGTGATGTCTATCACTGGGGCATCATGCCGCAGACATGTAGCATGATGTCTCACCCAGTCACATTATCCTGGGTGACACCAGGCCGACCAGTCCTAACACTGACCTCTTAATGCTGAGCGCCAAGCGAGGCAGCTGTTAGTACCATTTTTGTAAGTCTTTGGTATGACTCGACCGGGGATCGAACCCACGACCTCCCGCATCCGAGGCGGACGCTCTAACCACTAGGCCACCGGAGTGGTCAATTTTGAATTGGAATGGCATATTGATGTATAGGTTCTGTCGTGTGTAAACTGTATTCAACATTGATGTTGCATAAAGAAACGCATTAATTAACTAGTATATCCACTTATTTACTCATTCAAAAATTCATTTCCATTTTAGCAAACTGTTAAATCATCCAAAAGGTGTTGTTCGTCTTTTTATTTGCTTGTATGTTATGCATAAAATTTAATATTTGCAACTTTAGTCAATATACCGAACGTTCTGTATCCCATTGACTTTTGTTCACTGCTTTCATTCTGTTGAAGGGACAGGAATACGCTTGAGAATATTGTTGAGATCAGGTTCTGGCACCTCATGCATAGGGTGTCTATTATTGTTTTCAGCATAAATTGTTTCAGAATCTTTATGTGAGTAAATGTTTTACTTTGGATATTTACATTTCAATATCTGAAACAAATGTTGGCCACTTCTCTAAATCTGCTCTCTATGACCGTTTATTGCTTTTGTTATTTACATATGTGCCAGTTGCGCAGGATTAAAATACACCTGTATTTCATTTGGATCCGAATCATTAGGAAAATGAAACGTATTGTGTCTCGTAATTCCCTGAACTTCAGTAAAATACAATTTCTTGTTTAGCAAATTTTGAAACGTTCCATCATCTACTGTACTTTATATTTGCAATAGGTTCGTATTCTCTACAGATTAAAATCAAGATGTTTCCTAACTTGCAATCCATTTTCGTTGTATATCTGTAGTATTTTCTGTGTTTTCAAAATTATTATTTTTAATGTAAGTTATTCGTTTCACTCCTCTAAAAAAATTTTAAAGTATCAGTAGATGGTTGACTTTTAAACTACACCGTCAGGCACAGCAGAAGCCAACAGGGGTTGCCTCCATTGAAATAGTAGACCCAACATTACTGAGACAAGCGGATGCAGACAAGAAAAGTAAGTCTAGCAAATATGCTAGACTTCCTGTTGCATGGATGATAAATAGTTATAATACAGATATATAAACAATACAAAAATAGAAAAGCTGGCAACATTGAATAGAATCTGTTTCTAGAAATATGGGTGGTCCTGAAACGGGACGGTGGTTGTAACTCTTGTTGTAAGTCTACCACCTCCATGAAATTAGAATTGAGTTAAGTGAGGAATCCGCTGCTGGTACCAATGCTGGAGGTCATCCACCTTTTGTAATGAACAGGAGTTAATTTGTGTCATTTCATAAGGTCAAATGGTGCACTATTAATGTCTCCTTCTAGAAGGCACCGTCCTTTTATATTTCCACCTCAACGAGCCTCCTCAAAAGCGATCTATTATTGCTCCAAACATGTGAGCAGCTACTTCGACTAACATGGAGTTATCAGCATTTGAATAAATCATCCTCGTTAAACAAGTACTTTTTTGTTGTTACTGATTGAAATCATCTTTTTTTCCCATGTATCGAAAAATATTTCAATTCCATCATAATCCCTGTGTTTATGATTTCGTCAACCGTTCTTTTCAATAAATATAAACAACATTCATCTATCCCATCATTAGGATACCTTTGAATGATTTGCTTTCGCATTGATGCATTCGCGTTGGTGAGCACCAACCAGGCATGCTAATGTTTGGTTAAACCAGGTAGAATGGCATTTTCGCTTGTTTTGATGAATATTTTGAAGATGTTACTGTAAACACTCAAGTGAGGGCAACTTGTTCAGAAAACCGAGGTCACCAAGTCCAAACTTATTTTTATACATGGATTCGTCTCCACTGGCTGTTGGAACGTAGTACTAACTTGACTTCAGGCACAAAAGGTCGACGAGACAACGCAGGTGCTGTCGATGGACTAAATCGAATGAGTTATTGTATGGACAAATCTAGCAAACTTTGTAATATACTCGTTCTGTCTAGTACTGTTTTTCTTGGGCTGTGCTACCGTTTGGCAGCAGTAACCAAAACAGCCAAATGAGACATAGGTGGAGATGTAGGAGTCACGTTAAAGATGAGTAATTATGTACGAGTCACTTTAGAGATGAGTGTTAATTTAGGAGTCGCCTTAGAGATGGGTATTCTTGTGGGAGTCACCTTAGAGATGGGTATTCACGTAGGAGTCCCTTAGAGATGGGTATTCATGTGGGAGTCGCCATGTAGATGGGTAATAATGTGGGAGTCACCTGAGAGATGGGTATTCATGTGGGAGTCGCCTTAGAAATCGGTATTCATGTCTCAGTCATCATACTGATGGGTATTCATGTAGGAGTCGCCTTAGAGATGGGTATTCATGTGGGAGTCACATTAGAGATGGGTATTCATGTAGGAGGCACCTTAGAGATGGATATTCGTGTGGGAGTCACTTTATATACGAGTAATCATGTGGGAGTCACTCTATATAAGAGTATTAGTGTGGGGGTCACATTAGAGCTTGGTATTCATGCGAGATTCACTTTGGAGATGGACGTTCATCTAGGAGTGGCTTTAGAGATGGGTATTCATGTAGGAGTAATTTTAGAGATGGATATTCATGTGGGATTCACTTTAGAGATGGGTATTCATGTAGGAAGTATTTTCATAAATCAGGTTTCTCTGGCATTTGCAAGACTGGGCGACTACATGGGAACTCGATGTGATTAATGTTGAGGTTTTCGTGAATACGTGCGAATTCTAGCGACAGTATCTTGTGTTATGGTGCCGTAAAACACCAAATCAAACCAAACACCCTTCTCTTTGCCAGCTTTAGAATCTATTTCGGTACATACAAGCAAGGCTAGAACGATAGGGAACCTAAAGTTGCATCATTACACCAATTCCACAAACTAAATATTCCTGTGGGCAGCTCGTTGGCACATAACACCTTATATAAAAAAGCACAGGAATGAGCGTGCCCTTACCCAAGAAACCATTGTGATAATATTCCTTTATGGTCGATGCGTTCTGATGTTGTTGTTGTGGGTTTAACGACATTTCTCAGCACGTGATAGGCTATACATGGCAGCCAGTATATTTGGTGAAGGAAGATCCTAGAAAAACCCTGGGAAGAATCATAGACTCACGGGATATTACTAGTAAGCTTTCTCACTTACTCACACTGGCCGAGTCCGAGACTCGAACACACAAGGACAGAGGTGAGATGTCACTTTCTAGTTTTCGAACAAGACTATTTTAATTAAGTTTGCATTCATAAAGGTATTACATACAATTTAATATTAATGCATACCACTGATCTCTCTCTCTCTCTCTCTCTCTCTCTCTCTCTCTCTCTCTCTCTCTCTCTCTCACACACACACACACACACACACACACATATATATATATGTGTGTGTGTGTGTGTGTGTGTGCGTGTGTGTGCGTGTGTACATACATACATACATACACACATACGTATAGATACATTACATTTATAACTGTATATAGACTAAGTATAAAATACTGTTCGAAAAACTTTACAATGTACTAGTATAATAGAACAACTCAACAACAGATGATGCTGTAGATGGTGTTGATGTCCTTTGTAAAGGTGTAATTAAAGTGTAGTTGAAGAACAGAGTTCCTGGGTTACATTTTGACGACAAATAATGCCGTGTTGGGGAAAACTACACAAATTGTACAGACACGGGGAAGTTTAATGCTGATCTACAGCAGCGAGATGTTTCAAAGTGATAGGTGAACAACTCGGAAGACTGGCATGTTAGGTGCCATTGATAGGCCTTTCTTGACACTAGCACCGAACACTATTATCGTCATGGGTATAGCCTTGCTCCACGTTATTTGATTTTAAAACATCCCCTTAATTATCCTTAATCCCTCCGGGATTACCCTTCAAGAAGAAAATGACTTTCTCCATCCATACTGTATGAACTCCTCGCGAGAAATCGATACAAGTTCAAAGTACTTTACACAAATATAGACTTTTCGACATACTTCGTTGCGCCAGGCTCACAATAGACAATTTAAAGAAATTTTCACAATCAAGAGCCCTAAACTAGAATAGAGGTATATATGTTAAGGGATGTACAAATTAGACATAACACATTGACACGAACATGCAACCTATACATTGTCAGTTCTAGAAGGAGCGATACAGGTCACTAACATGCAACCTAAAGATTGTCAGTTACAGAAGAAGCTATGGTAGTCACTAATTAAAAGGCGGGAATTATCTATGAATGTAAATCATGTAAATCATGTAATTATGTAAATCATTGCCGACAGATTGATTATATCCAAATTTAAAGAAATGTAAGATACGAGTCAGTTTTGCAGCTGATCTACTACATAAAGCTATTCATCTGCGTTATGCAAATTGTCAGCTAATATCGATAATGCTGCTGTTTGACCATCGCCTTTATTCGTTGACATAATTATACGAAAGACGATGCAAATGACGACTCGAAAGCATTTTTTATTGTTAGGAATATAGGTAAAGTCCTACTATGGTGATATGACCATGGGCCAGTGCTTTCATTTATGTTTAAATGATAGCAATATGATACTAAGTTGTATGTAGCTCAGACCAAGACACAGAATTATATGATGACACTGAGAATTTCACTGTCTACAACAACGTGGCATACATAGAGGATCTCAAATGGGTAATGATTTAATGTTGAATTTATGAAACGAGTTGAATAATGTCCAGCTTTTGCGAGCATTGGCGAGCAAAAGTGGACATTATTCAACGAGTTCCACAAATTTAATATTAAATCATTACCCATTTGAGATTCTTTTTATCACATAGTTTTAATTTCAGTGGAAATTATTTAGATAGAAAGAAGAACGAATAACTTCGTTCATTCTGACAGACGGTGCACCTGTCATTTGTTGTGCATAAAATATAGTCCCAAAGAAAGTTGAACTGGTAAAAGTAGATTGTACTTTTTTTTTCAAACTATAAATCAAAGAAAAAGCTTCCATCCGAATATACAGAACATTTTATAACGACAAAGTCATTTTTCAAAACAGAATGATCAATGCGATGTGATGCTGCCACATTGTTTGATACGGTACACAGTACAGTAGGCCTAGAGTACATGTTTACCCTAAAATGTCACTTTCAGAACTAAACGTTACATTGTTGCGATTTTCATGTGAAATAGGATTAATGGATGCAAAAATTCCCACATTTACTGCAATGCATTTGTGACCGGATATTTGCAGTATTTGATTTGGAACAATAGATTGCACAGAAGACGTAAACAAATTTCTATTCGAGTAGGATTTGCATCCCATATATACTGTATAAAGATGCTGTGGTTTGATAAAGTTCTGTCAGTTAGGAGACCCATTTATGTCCAGATTCTTCTGTGAACAGACGTGAGTTTATTTACTTCTTTAAGTTAACATTTAAACCACGCTTGTATATACGGTGGATTCTATATCTATGTTACAGATATACCTCCCCCCGCCCCCGCCACCCGCTATCAAATAAGCAATACCCTTAGTTTTACTTCTTATTGTTGTTCTTGTCTTGTAGTTTTACGCCATTTTTCTTATGATGATATTGTTAAACATGACATAACAAACCCCAGTGGGGGTAACATATCCATATTCAGACAGCCGAGATAATTTTTCCTCAATTTCCTTTCGCAAGTCGAGTTAAAAAATGGCCGCCAAAAAATGTTCATTCAAAACAAAACATTCCAGAAGGCGGGGTTAAAAACGTTTTCCCACGATCCCAGCCAATCAGTAAAGAGAATACTCCACAATAATTTCATGGGCTTATTTGGACCAATCAGAATCACATAAAGTGATATCTTCACACGTATAATATCAAAAATATGAAACTGCACACACTGTAGACGAAGTGTACCGACTATGTGATAAAAGAAATTTACTTGATGTCGAACTTAATCAAACGCTTGGTTAATCATACATGTCAACATGGCATAGTCTTGTCATGGGATCAGCTGATAAGTAATTTATGTGTCACTAGTAGAACAAAGAATAAAGAAATATTACTGTTCAAACGCGACTCCCGTAATTATTAGAGGATATATGGACTAAAAACTTATGCTTAAATTTATTTGGTAATAAATAGTAAAACAAAGCCAATGCAAAAGCCTGCACATCAATATATTCGTTGTTACGAATTAAACGCCTATTTTTTTAAAGATTAGATTTTGAGCACATGTATGGAAAATACCAAAGTACATCGTACTTCCGGTCAAATCTCATTTGCTCTGCGACGTCACTGGTTAAACTACTATTCAGTACATTTAGTTCCAATTGCCTCAGCACTAAATAACCCACTTGTGTTGCTGTGCCGTTAAACACCAAACCAAAAACTTTAAAGTAGTACATATACAGCTTTGCGAAATTGTAAATAGTGATACAAATACAAGACTAATTGAATTACACATCACTTATTAGGTATATTTCTCCTTTATTTTAATTTATTTTATTTTGTTGTTGGGGATTATTTCCTCGTTGGTTACAAGTCACTGACATCATTCCTTATATGTAAGTACAGACGAATCATCATATAAGGATAAACAACCACCCATTCGCACAGCAATAATTTTTCAATTTATTAGTAGTTCCCACTCAAAGATATATTTATATCCATTGATATCAATTATTTATTCTAATTGACTAGTATTATTTATTTTATGAGAGAGAGAGGGTTGGTGGAAGGGAGAAGAATAAGAAGAAAAAAAGAATCTTGGATATAATACGTGTTAACTTGTCAATCAAACAAACATTTTTTCAGCGATGGTGCTTGTGGAACCACCATTATTAGGTGTTATCTGCATCAGTAATTAAAGGATAAAGTATATCTTTCAAAGACATAAATTTTCGTCAATGGCTTCTCTCTCTCTCTCTCTCTCTCTCTCTCTCTCTCTCTCTCTCTCTCTCTCTCTCTCAGAAGCATACATTCTAAGATATTTTTTTCAATAATAAAATAACTGACTTACGGCAGGAGATGAAGCTTATTCAGTTTTCATTTTTCTGCTATATATATATATATATATATATATATATATATATATATATATATATATATATATATATATATATATATATATACTTTCTATTATTTCTTACTTTCTTATTTGACCTTTCATTTTATTTTCACTACACATTCATTGATTGTACAGCAGTTCATTCTATTTACACTACACATTGATTGATTGTACAGCAGTTCATTCTATTTACACTACACATAAATTTTTTGTACAGCAGTTCATTCAATTTACACTACACATTGATTGATTGTACAGCAGTTCATTCAATTTACGCTACATATTGATTGATAGTACAGCAGTTCATTCTATTTACACTACACATTGATTGATTGTACAGCAGTTCATTCTATTTACACTACACACTGATTGATTGTACAGCAGTTCATTCAATTTACGCTACACATTGAATGATTGTACAGCAGTTAATTCTATTTACACTACACATTGATTGATTGTACAGCAGTTCATTCTATTTACACTACACATTGATTGATTGTACAGCAGTTCATTCTATTTACACTACACATTGATTGATTGTACAGCAGTTCATTCTATTTACACTACACATTGATTGATTGTACAGCAAATCATTCTATTTACACTACACATTGATTGATTGTACAGCGGTATAATATCGAGCAAGTTAGTATCCATCCCAGCTGAGGTTCAGTGATAATAGCAGACATAACAACATGCCGTTGTTCAAACAAGCAAAAACAAATCGTTGTGTGTAGATTCACCAGACGTTCTACATAGGTTGCCTTTGTGACAGCTATCTCACTGAGGAGTATCGGTTATAAGACTGTCTCCTGGTATATCTGTAAGAGAGTAAAAAGTGAAAAGATAAGAATATTGCAATTACAGTACCATTTTGGTTTTATTTATATATTTTAACAAACTTAAAACATGCACTTGGTATACTAGATTACGTCATATATGTCATGCATATATGTCATGGATATTGGGGTTACGACCCTAAATCAATGTTGGAGTATAAGGTGTACCATGTGTGTGTGTGTGTGTGTGTGTGTGTGTGTGTGTGTGTGTGTGTGTGTGAACAATACACGTACACATACGAGTTCTTTTAGTGCAGTGAAATAAATATGATTTTATCATCATTCAGGTATGATATGTGGATCTTATTTACAAGGTGGACATTCTGTCCAAGGACACACCTCATGACAGGTAAGTAACTGTATATACAGGGGAACTTTCTGTCGAAGGACATACCTTATATCAGGTATTTCTTTTTATTAACAGATGCACTTTCTGTCGAAGGACACATCATATGGCAGGTATTTCATTTTATTTACAGGTGGACTTTCTGTTGAACGACATACCTTATAACGGGTATTTCATCTTAGTTACCGGTGGATTTTCTGTAAAAAGACAGAACTTATAGCAGGTGTTTCATTTTGTTGCAGGTGGACTTATTCTCCAATGACAAATATTATGGCAGGGATTTCATTTTATATACAGATGGACTTTCTGTCGAAGGATATACCTTATGGCGTGTATCCCATTTTATTTTCAAGTGTGCTTTCTGTAGACGGACATACCTAATAGCAGATATTTAATTTTATTAACAGATGTACCTTCTGTCGAGGACCACACTTTACAGCATGTATTTCATTTTGTATACAGGTGTCTCTTTCCGTGGAAGGACATCTTATGGCAGGTATTTAATTTTATATATAGATGGACTTTCTGTCGAAGGACACACCTTATGGCGGGTATTTTATTTTATTTACAGGTGGACTTTCTGTTGAACAATATACCTTATGGTAGGTATTTCATTTTATATACATGTGGACTCTCTGTCGAAGAACGTACATTGTGGCAGGTATTTCATTTTTTACAGGTGTACTTTCTGTTTGAAGGAAACATCCTATATCAAGTATTTCATTTACGCACTGCTAATTTTTACGACTTTTTACGCGTCTTGTTCTTATATATAAAATATACCCGTAAACATTGACATGCGTTATCAACATGTTCACTAGCATTCTTAATCCATAAAACAATCAAATATGTAAAAAAAAAATTAATAATTCATGTTCACTATGATTTCCTAAATAGGATTGGAGACATGGAGTTTGACATTACCTTTTTATGATGCCTTTTAAATGACATTACCTTTTTATGATGCCTTTTAAATGACATTACCTTTTTATGATGCCTTTTAAAGCAATATTCAACCTGCAATGGACAGGATGCATACCAACACGGGGAGTGAAGTGTTCACTGCAAATCACTGAATACATCACTGACAACCGATTGGTTTTTTTTTGGAGGGGGGGTTGTTGGTTTTTGTTGGGGGTTTTTTGGTTTGTCTGTTTTTTGTTTTGGTTTTAGTTTTGTTGTTTTTTTTATAATATATTACGTCCAATTCCTGACTTTGACAACAATAATCACCGCAAGAATCATTTCTGCAATCAACTAAATATATATCTTTTTCTATTCTTTTATTTCTTTTGAATGAATAATAATGATGTACACAATGAAAATGATCTTAACCAAAGGTTGTTCAACTCACGACGTCACAGGTCAGGTAGGTGCTTGTCTGAAAGTTAGCACTATACTGTCTGTATCTCGCAAGAAAAAAGGACGAAATTTTATTGGAGGGAGGCATTGGGGATTTTTCTATCTTAAACAATTCTCTCGTATATCTCCAGCAATGCTTTTGGTTCAGTTTTATTATTGGAAGCATGGAAAATGGCGGAGAATAATTATGCTTCTGTTTGGCAGGCTTCCTATAAGAATAAATGCAACATCGTCGTTTTCAGAATAGTCCATGTTTTCTAATAATAGTCGTAATCACTTTTAGACAATTTTTTTTCTCCTTATTTCCTTCCATCTCAATCCTGGTGGCCTTGACGTTTATTGATTATCGAGATCCAATAGGTGCTTCTATTTTTGAACGATTAAATCGGTTTGTTCATGCAAGAGTGACATGGTTCATACTGGTCCGACGGCTTTGAATAAATACATAAGCCGCCATTTGGCAAAACAGAATATTTCCTCTCACATTTACTCCTTCTCAACGATAGACTCATCCAGCATTCCAGCATGCATTTGGATGACAATAGTCATGATCACTAAGATGTATGACGCGTTTCTCGAGAATGGCACAGAATCAGTATTACAAAACCTCATCATTTCGTGTGGAAATCAAGGGACTCAGAATAAACTAGATTACTTAAGTACAGTGTAAACAGATCTAGATGGTTTAAGAAAGGGAAAGTTTAATGCCTTTCTCACATACCATACATGACACACGAGGGGATTTGAATCTGCCATTATACAGAAGTTCATAGTTTTCTTGTGCAGAATAATTACTAGGCTCCTCTTATTGATTTATTGCATGCCCGAGTTTTTCTTGTCTTCTCCAATATATTTATCATACTTATAATCCATGACGTAATCTTCGAACACCGGTATACAGTGGTTTGACCTCGCTCCTCGGTATAGAAAATGAAACGATACCCTTGATCAACAATTTCATGTAGAGCTTAGATTTCTAAAATAAACTGAAACCTCTGCCAGCTCTATACCAACAGCTGTTATTTGTTAAGTGCAAAATGTTCCACATTCTGTTATCTCCAGAAATAATGTTTGTGTCACGATCCACATTTTTGTTGGGGGTTGGGGGGTTGGTGGGTGCTGTTTGGTGGTTGGTTGTTCTGTTGCTTGTTTGTTTGGTTTATTTGTTGTTTTTTGGGGGTTGTTGTTGTTTTTTTTGTTTTTTTTTTTTTTTTTTTTGTTTTTTTGTTTTGCTTGAGTTCTTCCATAAACATACACACCGTATATACTCGCATATTAATCGGCTACAACAGCAAACTGCATAGATACAGATCTGACGTCGCATAATGCGTTGGCATATCTGTATCAATGCGATTTGTTTGGAGCATTTAGTAAAACAACCAACATAGAAAAGAGAAGAAGAAAAAGAACAAACAAGAGTAGGTGGTTTAAAAACCCGGAAAGCAAGTATAATAATAATAATAATAATAATAATAATAATAATAATAATAATAATAATAATAATTTATTACTATTATAATATATCATCATCAGCATCATCACCATCTTCTTCTTCAATAAATGATTCTGAATGCACAACGAACATAATGGCATTTTGCGTGATTCCTCGCATTACGTGGTTTCTTCACATTAATTTGTCTCGAAACCTTATCAATACATTTTAGCATGTATATTCCTCATTTTGTTTTCTAAATAAAAACTAATTTATACTTATTATCTTGCTTCTGTCATTTATTTAGCTTACGTCACCTATGATATATCCCTTATATATTTACCTGCTATGTTAACTTTCTTTATTTTGTCGTACCTATGTGTAGACATTGATATAATATGGAACTCCAGCGTTTGAGATACATCGTATGCCACGATAAAGTTTTAATTTCCACTATTTGCCATTATCGACAATAATGCTTAGTTTTTGAATGTTTTAATTTCCACTGTTTGCATTCAACGACAGTAATGATCAATTTTGTTATGTTATTTATCGTATACTTGCCTTTTTATAGCTCTAAAAATCTTATACGAATTATTCAAATCAGACAACTTTAAAACTATCCTCGAGATTTCTCTTATACTTGGTCTATTTTATTTTGCTTGACGAGGAAATAATGTGATAAATAATAACCGTTCTAGAACTTAAACCACAGTTCAGCTGTTGACTGGAGGTTTAAATTCAGGCATAGTTCACTACATTAAAAGCACAGTGCGAGAAGAATTACAGGTATATTAAATCAAATCCTAACTATTGATTGTGATAAAAATATATGTTCTAATACGGTAATTCATAAACAGACCCAATTTGATGCGATTAATGGAATGCAATCTTCATCTATCCGAATAATATACTCCATTATTTTAGAAATACGCATGACTATTAGAGCTGAATTATCAGACAGAACAGTCCAGTGCAACATGGTAACCCCGCCGAAGGACCTCTCTCTCTCTCTCTCTCTCTCTCTCTCTCTCTCTCATCCATAACACAGTTAATGGATATCGACCTACGTTTGCTATTATACATACAAGTTCGAATGCAGTTGCTATCTTGAGTGCCGTTATATATCATACTTTCCATTACATACCTTCCATGACGGGATGTAAGAAAAAGATTTTCTAATACCTGTTGAAACACGAGTGAACAATAAATTATTATGTCACGTACAAGTGCTTTTGGCATATTGATAAAATTCACAAATAAGCAGCTAACATGTCTTTCTGTCTGTCTGTCTGTGTGTCTCCCTTTATGTGTACATGATCTCAAGATGAACCAGTCCATGTAACTAAAAGTCATTTATGAACCTTCATACTTAACTTCTTTCAGATATTTTAAGTATATGATATTTTAAAGCTGAGAGATGGAGAGAGAACGACAGGTACATACTACAAACGTATGTGCGTACGTACGTACGTACGTACCTACTTACATAGTAAATACGTACGTACGCACGCACACACGCACATGCATACATACATACATATATACATACATCCACACCTACATATCTACCCACCTACCTACCTACCTACCTACCTACCTACCTATATACATACATACATACATACATACATACATACATACATACTAATGCCAGAAACGGTACCCCATTTCAGTTTTACATTGGCTGGTTCTGTCAACAGACAAATGATAACTTTTATTCACGTTGTTGATAAATCTACTGAGCACAAAATTAAAGTCATTAGCAGTGGTGGGAGAGGTACATATTATTTCCCTTCATTAATCGATCGCTTTACATCCTTGTGATGGCGGTGGAATTTATACTAGAGATCATTTGACATTTAAACTACGCAGGCTTACTTGATAGTAGGCAAATACCTGTTTGCTTGTGTACTCCAGCTATGATTGGTTGTACCTGGTAATTTGTCGACTGAACGTAATTTGTCGACTGAACAGAAGAACTGTTCGCAGCCTGTCACGACATTAGCGAAGAATCGATTACTCCGGTTTTATTTTCTTTTGCAGCTGTTCTCTGCAAAGCGAAGGACTTCATCGTGTGTGTGAGTTAAGAAAGATATTCGGACTGAAATGATATGGATTCATTCAAGGATCTAAAAGAATGGTTGATGCAAAAGTTTCAACATTTTTCCACGAAGGAGCCTGATGTACAGAGAGAGGCAAATTGTAGAATTTTCAAGGCACTAACTCCACAGGGCATTCCAGAATTTGTGATCCCTGGGTCTGAGAACTCCTCAAGAAGGACAAGCGATTGTTCTGCAGATGATGAGGCATCCAATATTTCAAAGAGAAATAGTTTTGGGGGAAGAAGTCATACTTCTTCTCCTCCGGTAACTCCAACAGATTCTCCCACTCAAACGAAGACCTTTACGTATTCTCGAGGAGATATGGCTGCATCCTCAGCCCCTGTAACTCCCAAGCACGAACGTGATAATATTATATCATGCACTGATCATTGTGATGACCAGGATGGATTTACAAATGATGACCCCTTATCTATCGCTGCGATGTCTCTCCCTCATCTTAGGACAAAGACCTCATATGGGTTCACAACTCTATCCGAATGTCCGAATACTCGGAGAAAAGAATCCCTTTTTCATTCATGCGGAGATAGTCTATTACCTCGAAAAAGTTTTAAAAAGTTAACAAAACAAAACTCATTATCCAAGTCAGAAGATAATGTTGGGAGACAGTCACTTAGTCTTCAGCTGGATCAACTAGAGAGCCGCGTCATTCGAAAATCCAGCAATCCGTGTGTTATCGTGACGACGGAAGAATCGCCGGAATTTGCTAAGGTTTCAAAATTCCGTTCATCAACTGTCTCCAATGAGCTTCTTCTGTCCCAAAAAAAGTCCCATCCCTTCAAGCGTCATCGCGTATACAACAGACGACGTTCCTCTTTGGTAGACCAAATGTCAGGGCCCGATAGCGAAAAGGAAAATTCCTCCGAAAACTCTTCCCTTACCTGTAGCTCCATCGACGCTAGCCCCGACCATCAGCGACAGAGCCTGGGGGAACTTCATGCTCCGCCTTTCCAAGGGCAAACCCAGAAAAGACACTCCGCGCCTAATGTCCCCGCAAGCGTATCAAATCCATTGGATAATCAGGACAAGATTCGTTCCTCTTCGTGTTTCACTATCGGAAAAACTCCTCGCTTTGAAAACGTACACGCACCGCACGGGGAGCTGAAATTTAGCTTTCAATATCTTGCTGCATCGAAACAGCTCAAGGTTTGTTTAATCAGAGCTGAGAATTTGGGTGGCGAGAACAAAACAGACCTTAATATGAACTCTTTCGCAAAGTTGTACTTGATGCCTGAAAAGGTGCAAAAGCAAAGTGGTAGCGTGGTCAAGCATACGAAAAATCCAAATTTCAACCAAGAATTTTACTTCCAACAACTTACTTTGGACGAGTTACACAATATGGTGCTTCGTATCAAACTTTTCAACAAAAGTCATAACCTCAAACTGGCAGAATTTATCGGCGAGGTCACTATGCCCCTGGAGAGTTATGACCTTCTACAGGAAAATCGGATTTGGAAAGACCTAGAAACAAAAGAAGACAGAGAGGTTAGCTTTCAATTTAATTTTATTACCGTCTATACTCGCTTATAAGTCGAGTCCAACTACAAACAACATAGATGCTGATCCACCGTAGCATAATGATCCTGTAGATCATGTCTGTGTTGTTTGTTCTACTGATTACTCCTATCAAACTGCATAGACCCAGATCTGCCGGCCCATTATGCGCCGGCAGATCTGGGTATGTGCAGTTTGCGGATATAAGCGAGTACATATGGTATTTATTTTCACTACCAGAAGAAAGATATTAAACCATTCTGACAGATGAGGTTTGTAACAACTTTGACAGATGAGGTTTGTAACAACTTTGACAGATGAGGTTTGTAACAACTTTGCAGATGAGCTAGAAACGTAAAGCGGTTCTATAACAACTTCAAGTAATATGGGCCAAATTACTAATCTATATACTGATCACTTATTATAACTTGCCAGCTGCCTGGCATATAAACGCTTATATAAATTAACGAAAATTGGAATGCCTGTTATATGCACTAAGCAATTTTACTACTGCTTGCTTAGCTTAATCTCTTCTTTAAACATTCCCTTTATTTTTCTTTCTCTATTCCTTCCGCATCTGCAGTTTGGCTCAAGCTATTTCTAAAGATACGAAGGATGTAGTCGCTATATATATATATATATATATATATATATATATATATATATATATATATATATATATATATATATATATATATATATATATATATATATATATATAGTGGTCCCCCTCTTATACGGCCACCCCTTCTGCACCGGGAAAGTGGGGTGGCCTTTCCAGAGGGGGACTAAATTTTTTGTGAGAAGTATATGTAATGTACGTAGTAAATAAGCTGCATACTTCAAAGCAATTAATATTTTCATTTAATATCTTCGTTTAAAAGTACATTAATTTTTAAAAGGTTCTTCTTGCTATAATAATAGGCTTATTTCAACTGAATATACATTAATAGTTCTTATTCTTCTCGTAAGCGTGATATGCGAGCGGGTATTGTTGTCATGCACATTGCAAAACCATTCCAAAACGTCATTTAAATCTTGGTACATACATACTTCTCTTTCCATTTGCTCCATTTTCCCACTGCTGCTGAATAACCTCCTTATCGGTTACGACTTTGTTTATTCGAGTCTTTTCAACATAAAATTGTTTTATTCGAGTCTTTTCTACACAAAATTGTTCGGTAAGTCCCCCCTCCCCACCTCACCCGGTGTCGTCGAGTAGAATAACCGACTTTCTTCTAAAATAATACGTCTCCGTTTACGTGATGACACGTTAATGTTTGGTAATGATTTATTCGGATGTTGCTAACTGTATGCGATTTAATTATGTAGACGAAACTTTTGTGGCGTGGACGAAATGCCTTCTTCGTAAAGGAAGCGATAAATATGTTGTCACGTGATTTTTAAGTCTTTGTCTGGTACCCTGTTTTGTTCAAGATTAATTTGTGTGTGTGTGTGTGTGTGTGTGTGTGTGTGTGTGTGTGTGTGTGTGTGTGTTAATGCATAAAATCTACTTTTAGCCTGTGCTGACCCTGTTATGATCTTGACAATTACGTCCGGTTGTAATCATCAAAGAGATGAACTCGACAGATGTGTGAAGCCCAAAACTCTATCATAACATTGTTGAGCCTGTAAACGTCGGCTTTTATAGACAATGATATAATATTAATCTTAGTATTACATGTACTTTAGTGAACACTTCAGTACCGGAAACTTGGCATTGGGAGACATGTATCGACGATAATGATAATCTGATTACTTACCTTACTTCACGATATGAATTAATTATTGGTTCAGGATACATTTGAAATAAAAGTGGCCGCTTGTGAGGGGAACATTTTACATTTTTGTACTAATATGCTGGCCGCTGGTCGTGTTAGTGGAGTGGCCGTTCTTGAGGGGCCCTTTTGAACAAAAACTCGTCGGTGCCAATGGATCGTGACCGTAAGAAGCGGGTTGCCGCTGGTCGGGTGGGGTGGGGGGACCGTTCAAGAGGGGGACTAATATATATTATATACACGTGTGTGTGTATGTGTGTTTAAAAAAACTACCTGCCCAAACTTTAGAAACAGTGCAATATGAAACACATTTTTTTGCCTAATCATGGGTAGTGACTTATGTTGAATAGAAGCCAGATTCGGAAAGGAAACTTCCATAGCAAAGTCATTTTCTGGTACTCTCGATAATCGAACATATCAGTATTTTCAGGGAAAATGTGGTAACTACGTACCGAATTCTTGCGCCAATCATGGTATCTTACGAATGTCACGAACATGAATATACATTGTTTTATGAAAGTCCCTTTAAATTTGCCATTTGATCCCTATTGGGCCATATGATCCCTAAATGTCCCTAAATGTCCTTGACCATCCTTAAAAATAGTTATGTAGGGTAGTGGGGTAGAACAATTTTTGTCTGTTAAATTGTTTTTGTACGATTTTATTTAACTCTGTAGCTGGCCAAGATTTCTCAAACAGGCCTAAAAGCAAGATTCACGAATCCCGCAATATGATTTAACAAGATTAAAGACTCAACATTACAAATCAATTGTTTTATATTTGAACTTAAGTTTTACTATAAGCTGGTGAAATTACACCCAGAACTTAACATACATGCTCATGGCAACAAAAGACCACAAATTCGGTGCATTTCAGACTTGTTTCATATAGCTGATGGTTAAGTGATAGAAGGTACTTCCACTTAAACTTGCCTTCCACACTCCAACCCCGAACAGACAATAAACAAGCCGAAATTACGTTAACTGCAAAGTGCCATTCAATTATTGCACCCTAGAGAAGGAAGTAAAAATAAGTTTCCAGTAGTACTGTAAGACTTGCGAAACGTACAAGGCCAACTTTGTCACATGATTGGGGAAACAAAACAACAAAAACAAACACTGTTTAAAGTATGTGAACGTTGAGCATCGAACGCAGAAATTCAACATCTCAGAAGTAAATTTCATATGTGCACACTACCGATATTGTAAGCTGCCTGATCTCTCCACTGAGAATGATATAACTAAAGACATGACCCGATAATGTATTTAGTTAAGTATCATGTAGCATTAATTTTTTATAAATATTTTACATGGCATGTTTACTGTTATTTAACAGGATTCTGGCTTTTTGGAATTAGCACTCCAGTTCGAGCCCCGAGAGGGCCTGTTGAATGTGACTATCCACCAAGCGAAGTCTCTCCCATATCACCAGTTGACAGGGGCCCCAGGTAAGTGACAGAGCTCCAGACTCACGTCTGTCTGCATAAACAGTTACACCTAACTAGTTTATTATCTCCCCTAACGTAAATTTGTATCGTTATTACTACAAATGTCTGGCGTACATTATGCTTTAATTATATTCATTAATTGCTATTTAATATTATATAGTCACTTATCCTTACAATTTCTAGAGTAGCTTTCCAGGTAAAGTGGGATTACAATCTTATGATATATTTGGTAATGAGATAGCAAAATGTATCAGCTGGAGAAAAACTGATATCGCTGTAGAAGTGGTATCATCTCTGAACTACTGTCTTTTATATTTCGGAGGTACCTATACCTTTGAAGCATATTTAAGCCTAATTCACTTTTCCTCTTCTTCGCATCATCATCATAGTCTTCGTCATTATCTTCTTCTTCTTCTTCTTCTCTCTCTCTCTCTCTCTCTCTCTCTCTCTCTCTCTCTCTGCACCAGGACCAATAGATCTTAAAATATATCAACACTGTACATTGACATAAGTAATAAGGTCCCTAAAATAAATGCTTAAGAAACAAATAGACTTACAACGATACTTTATTTATATTATCTCTGACATGAATCCTGCACATTGACAATGACCGAGTTTACATGACCTATTTCTATTTGATTTTCAGTGTCATCCATATCATACAAACTCTGTGACATTCGGTAAACGCTTTAGTGCTAAACTCTGTATTATATTTCAATTGTCGTTACATTCATCAAAAGTATGATTGAAAATGATGGAGAAATTGGGATAATGACAATTGGTTGCGGCGTATGTTACTTCACCTGACTGCCTTCTTGCCATTGCCACTGCATTCACATATGAATATGGAGAAGAAAAAAAAAACAAAAAAAAACGGCTAAACAAATAAGCAAAATAAAATTAGGCAAACTCACAATCACCAAAACTTTTCCTTAAAATAAGCTACGCTCTCAAGGATTTTGGGTCCGGCCGGTCTGTGGAGATGCTTCACCACCCCGACCATGTTTACTTATCAATCCGCGTAAAAAATATGTTGAAGGACTATAAAGTTGTTTGTTTTTTTGTTTTTTTTTTGTTTTTTTTTTCGTACGACTACCGTCCTGAACTGAAATGAACTCAGTTTGAAGCACTATATCTAGGAGAGTCAGTCCTAAATTATTGTCAAAGTCGGCAAAGATATAATAATACAGCTAATTTGCTTGTAATGTTAACTGCATTGAGTAATTTTAACGAAACACGTCACTGGTGAAGTGGAAACATGTTGCCACTCTTGACCAAATGAAACGTTTCCACGACAGTTACGAAATATGTCCTTATATCTACGTTTCTGAGTAGATAAAAGGAATCATATGTGTTTTGTCATTCTTATCTATCTATCTATCTATCTATCTATCTATCTGTCTATCTATCTATCTAGGAGCCCCACTACTAAATTTGATGACATGATGTATTTACAAGCTAATGAGTGCTGAAATAACAAATAATGTACACTACGTTTATGAACTTCGCAAAACTCGTCAATGATTACAGTCTGTCTGGGATATGGTATGTACCTTATTTACACAGACTCCAGCGGTGTGGCTATAAGTAAATGGCATTGTATGTTTATGAACAACTGTCTACAGACAAGGAAAAGAGAACTGTCATAAAAGAGGATTAAGATGACGTTATCAGCATAAGTCATATACTTGTCAATAAAGACAATGGGTCAATGACAGTTCTATAGAAGTCAAGACTGAATACATGAACTAAATTTTTTTTGGGGGGGGGGCCATTCAACAGGAAATATGGGTTACTAAATCAGTCACAAGGTGAAACAGGAAGAATATAATGTTAGTTTCGCATGTAGGTGTGTGATGATATTAGGCATTAGTCTCTGATGAATGAGTTAGTCATCCCTACAACTATTGTCCGTTAGAACTTTTACCGTAGCTAATAACTCTTTGGAAACCATGTTATCGAAAACACGGCACTCAATGACGGTGTGAACGAGCGCGTATTCCTCCAGCTACAATACACGCTTTGAAGCTCAAATTATCACACTAAAGGCAGGTCAAATTTGTCGACAGGTGGAAACAGATAGTGGAACAGAACTGTATTTTGGCTCTAACAAGTTGACTGTAATTAAAAATCAGTCAATGAGATGTGTGCAGAACTTGATTGAATCCGCTAGGTCCAGCCGTTGGCAATTTATTTATTGTTTATTCAGCGTGGAGCTCATTATTGAATATTCTTAATCTACATTGCCATGCCGCTACGGCATCTAAGTTGATGAAACACGTTAGCGGCGGCACAAAAACTCAAACTGAAACTTATAACCAAACGGTAAAAAGTGTAAATGAACCCTGTGGTCTATGTCGGATGCAGACTTCTGGTCATTTGACGTTCTAGAAAGAACGTTGCAAAGAGTGAGACAAATTTGTTACAATATCCATCCGCCCGTTTCTCTATCCATCTGTATCGCGTTAACTAGACATATTCGAATATTTTCCCTGTTTAAATGTCAGATAATTTCAGCACATGTTCATGAATTATATTAAATATCTATCATTTCAGACCCATACGTTAAGGTGGAGCTATCCCAGCCAAATAGATCAGTATCCAGAAAACAGACGAAAACGAAGAAAAACACATGTTTTCCGGTCTTCTCGGAATCCTTCTCATTCACGATTTCGCCCAAGATGGACGATCTCCGTTACACCACATTAATCATCTCTGTGTTTGATTACAAAAAATTGCGCAGCGATGACATCATAGGGCAAATAATCATAGGGAGTACTTCCACAGAAGAAAGCTTATTAGTCCATTGGGATGACATCATCACGAATCCTGAAAAAACTGTTACCAAGTGGCACTATCTGACAGAAGTGGAATAGAAGGTTGTATTAACTCGTGCTTTTTGTCTTCCATTTATTTGGCAATTTAATCGGAACATCTTGCCGATTTTCTACAGATTCCAAACTCGGAAATACTTTGATAGAGTGAGAAAGCTTAAATGGGGCAATTCGCCGGAAAATGACCGGGAACTAAGTAAAACGCTAAACTACCTTAAGATAGAATCATGCCAAAAGCAATATGATCCCTTAGGATCCCTTTACGGAATAAGAGAGCTGCCATGGCTCAGTTGGGAGAGCGTCGGACTAGTAATCCATGGGACGTAGAATGGCTATCCAACCAGGCCAGCCCGGGTAGCTGCCTGGGTGTTTCCTTGGGAAAGACACTTAGTCCCCATTTCCTCAGCATGATATAGCCAGTGTGATACAAGTGCCGTTAAAACCCACGAAAAACAAAACAACTATATGGAATTATGTGCACAAGTACAGTAAAAGAAAGTTCTCAAAGAGATATCATGCTTGGGAATGCTTCAGTAAGAGGAGTAAGTCAAATCAGCCGAGTCGCCCGTAATGTTGTTTGAAGTGTATATGACCTCATTCGGTAAAAACGGTACATGTGTACACAGCTACAGCCAATGTAGTACTCTTCGAGGTGGTTTTTTTTTTTTTTTTTCTTTTTTTCTTTTTTTTCTTCTTCTAATTATTGACTGAAAGGTACGAACGTGTTCTGATTGTTGGTAACTCTGCACCATAATGTCACTTTGCCTTGTTCAAAATAAAAAGAACTCCGTTACAGACAGCTAACTTTTACTAAGACAATCAAAATCTTTACCGACTTTAGTTCCTCCTATATGTGGTTGTGAAAATGAGTCAATTCAAACGCTTTAATGGTTTGCAATGTTTCAGATTGTTCTTTATTTTCTAGCAATATTGTAAAAGAGATAAAGAAACTAAATTGAGACAGACAGAGAGAAAAAAGAAAGACAAAGTGTCGCCTCATTTTGTTTAAGATGGTGGGCACATACGCAGTATCTTATTGTAATATCGTGCCTTCAATGAAATGTCAAACATTGCGCCCTGGAAAATACCATAAAGTGTGATCTTTAAGCAAACTACATCTCATCTCTGAATAAATGAGTCAGTTATATGGATGTTTTGTAATATTACTTTTTAACTAATTTGTACATGTATTGGATTCAATAGGAGATGTAAAGAGAAAAATATCATCCATGGACAGAGAATCTTTATAGGTTCAAATTTCACGGCTGAGAAGTTAGGGAAAAATTCCCGAATAAATCAAAAACTTTCTGCTTGAATTATTACGACTCTATGAGTTTAAACTAAGTAATAGAAAAGAGCGAAAAAACAAAATGTTTTGTAAAATTCAACAAATAATCTATTTCTATAGAATACAAAGTGAAAAATGTAAAAAGAACTTACGGTATTGCGAATTAAATCCCAAATAATCCTAGAATTTTTAACACAAGTCTTAATTATTAAAGTTCTGAATAAACTTTCTTGGTATTCCAAAATAAATCCAGTGAAGGCCTGTGTCGTAGTGATGTGCCATTAGTCTTTCATTGAATCATAAGAATACATTCCAAGAATATATCCTTATTTGTATTTTACTACAAATTCAAGTATCTACTCCCAAGAATGTTATTTTTGAGCACTCTATATTTCCAGAAACGAATAACTTGAATTAAATAATTTGAATAAATAAATTCCAGCCCAAAGAAATACTAGACATAACAATAATAATAACAACTGATTTTGCTCAGATCGTACAGCACGAATTAATAATTTCGAGATAAACGAGATTATATTGTCCTCTACTTGACCTCAGGTCATAATTAGCACTTTCTAATAAAAAAAATATCACCTAATGGAAAATTTCATTCTGGAAGGTTTCAATTTGTTTACAAGATAAAATCTTAGTTATAATTAGAAGGTCTATTATTAAAATTATAATACAAAATGTGCTAAACAACAGGTAGACCCGGTATTATATGTTGAATTTCCAATGTTCTGGACTCAGATTGAGATAAACATGTTGTTCACAAAATCAAATCAGTGATTCAGATCAGGAAATGAACTTGATTTTGAACAAGATCAAGACCAAAATACATTTATCCATAGCATATAACTAATAAAACAAATTAACAAACAATGCAAATTAAATATACATAACAAAATACACTTATCTAATTATGAATGTTAATAATTGCTAAATAGCAGCAATGGACCTGCTTTGAATTCTAATGTCTACAGCTGGATTACCTCCTCTTGATGCATACAACTGCGTGTGAACAGTTGGATTGTTTTCTTTGATGCACACAGTTGCATGTTACAGTTGTTTTATCTCCTCCTGATTCATACAATTGCATGTTACAGTTGAATTACCTCCTCTTGTAGTATACAAGTTGATGTTATAGTTGGATTACCTCCTCTTGATGCATACAGTTGCATGTTACAGTTGTTTTACCTCCCCTTGATACATACATTTGCATGTTACAGGTGTTTTACCTCCTCTTGATGCATACAATTGGATGCTACAGTTGGATTATCTCCTCTTGATGCAGACAATCGCATGTTACAGTTGGATTATCTCCTCTTGATACATAAACTTTCAAATCTGGTCTTCATAACTTTCAATACGGATGCTCGCAATGTTTGGGGATTTTTTTCAATTCTGCAAACTTATTGATAATTGCAACATTCCAGTTAAACTTATTTTGAATTTTTTTTTTCATTCACAGTTATAACAGGCAGAACAATCGGTTGACGCCAGCTAAAGTATAGTGCACGAGTAATGGTATTATTTACATGAAATGCAATAGGGAAATACCCAGTCCCCACTTGTCACCACCAGATGTCAGTCAACTGTTGTTGATTTGAAACTGGGACGTTAGCCAATCTTGTCATAGGAAAAGTGTGATCCTTTACGAAAATACTCATGTTGTACTTAGCTAAGAGGAAGTCTACTGCCCTAATGGTTAGACACCTGGGCAGCTCTCGATACACATGTAATGGTTTTCATCCAAACTGATAACGAAAGGACAGAGTTATTTTTTGGCGATCTGCCAATACACTGATCCGCTATCAATAGTGATGCTCCGCCGATCCTCAGATATAGCTAAAGTGTATGTCATGTGATCATGTATGCTAATGTATTTCAATTAAACTAAATATTAATTGTTGTTTTAAAACTTGAAACTAATATTGTTTAACCAGCGCCTATTCAATCCTGATTGTTGAATGTTCTGTACCTTAAATGTCAAAACATAAAACCTTCCAGATGAAAAATCGTTGATCACTAAGGACTTTTTTTAATAGTCACGTCACCAGGTAATGAACTGGGCCAAGAAACGAGGACATCGGACTGTCGTAACAGATAACAGATTAGTATACATTTTGTTTGAACACACGCTGCTTTCCTTGTGACATCACAATAGTACACATTTTGCTTTCGTCGTGACATAACAAAGCGCCATATTCAATCCGTTTTGTACTGGATCACACCTATAGTTTGACCTCGTGCAAATATGACTACGTACTTTAACATTGATTTTGCTGTGTGTACTTCTCAGGGGTGTAAATAATGACCATTCAAAGGAATATGGATGTATGCGGCTCCAGATAAAGTGAATAATCGCCATTTAAAGGTATATGTAATTATGGGCCCCAGCACATAGGGGCAAGGGGGTGGGAGACTTGCCCCCACCAACCCATTTTACCTCTAAATATGCTTTGGCCTACATCCTCAAAACTTAATAGCTGACAAATACTTGTTTACCTCCTCCCCACCACCTCATACACACACACACACACACACACACAAAATATGCGGGCGCCCCTGTTTATAATCAAATTATAAAAATTAAACTCATTACATGTAGCATGATGCCCCACCCGGTCACATTATTCTGACACCAGGCCGACCAATCCTAACACTAACCTCTTAATGCTTAGCGAGACAGATGCTGGAAACTATTATTATAAGTCTTTGGTATTACTCGGCCAGGGTTCGAACCCACGACCTCCCACATCCGATTGCAATTCTTTGTTGACAAAGTGGCCAAAGTGGTTAGAGCGTCCGCCTCGGATGCGGGAGATCGTGGGTTCGAAACCCGGTCGAGTCATACCAAAGACATAAAAATGGTACTAACAGCTGCCTCGCTTGACACTTAGCATTAAGAGGTTAGTGTTAGGACTGGTCGGGCTGGTGTCAGGATAATGTGACTGGGTGGGACATGATGCGACATGGATGCGGCATGATGCCCTAGTCCTAGACATCACTATAAACTGCCACACTGCAGACATCGTAACTGAAAAATATACTGAAAAATTGTTAAAGTTACATTAAAAATCCAAATCACACACACGCACGCACACACACACACACGCACACAGGAAGTCCCATATATACTCGCTTATGGGTCGAGTCAAACTGCAATCAACACATATCCAGATCTGCATTTGAATAATGCTGCTGCAGATCAGGGTCTATGTTGTTTGTTCTACTGATTATTCCTAAGAAACTGCACAAACCCAGCTCAGCCGGCCCTTTATGCGACGTCAGATCTTGGTATGTGCATTTTTTGTAGCTGGACTCGTCTTATAAATACAGACGGTGTTTTGTCTGACCAGGAAATCTGTAAAAGCAGTCTTTGACGGGTATTAGTATTATATTTGTATCATTTACCACTTGTATCAAATAGGCCTAACATTTTATTTTACACTGACTTAAGGATGATACGGGTTGCTTCTCCGCATCCAGTTCGTAGGAAATGTGTGTACAGTTCGGCTTGTTTGGAACCAATACACGAATCAGTTGAGCATTTGCATGCACAAAGCCATTCTTTAGTAATCAGTAGATAGACTTGAAAGAGATTATCTGTGCTTCAATGGTAATTGATTATGAATGGTGTATAGGCGCAGCTGTCAATACATGTATGGTAAAGTAATTGTTTTGGAAAAAAATAAATACCACAATATGCAAAACAAAGCAAGATCAAATTAGGTATTTGATTTATTGAAAAAGGGATATCGTCTTCTTTGTTATTGTTACTTTGCTCTGTCAGATGCACAACCATGAAACTATTAACAATTGTAATCAGGTAGAATGCATACAAAAAAAACATTCAGTAAATGAATGTTATCATCTACTCCTATGGAAGCAAGATGGAATCTTCCAAATCTGAAAAATAGAGCAGAAGAACCAGTCTCAAAGACATGGGAGATAAATCTGTAACAACACACTCTTACATGTTGGTTATAGTAAAAAAAAAAAATGAATGGATTTCAGAAAATTATTGAAAACTTTATCTTTGTTGTAGAGTTGGGACTGGAGCAGATATGGGGGTGCCTTGAGTCTTACATCTACAGTAAATTAATCAATTTCTGATTTATTTATACCTTGGAATAAAATAAAACAACCTCCTCTCCTTAAACTTGGACTATACGATTGCAGGGCCGCAAGTCAAGTGTTGGGAGGGAGGTGTCCAAAATTTCAAAAGGGCCCTGACTTTTCTTGAAAGGGCACCAGAACAAACGTGTATGTGTCCATTTACTCAGAGTGTGCATAATACCCAATAAACGTGCGTAAGAATAAAACGATGGTCAAATTTCAAGTGACATGTGACTATATGTTTGTGTGTGTACGTTTCTTTTCTTCAACGGGGGTGGGGGTGGAGGTGGGGTGGCGGAAACCCGGGACCCCCACCCCAATTAAGCCCTGCCATCTTGTGTTTAAAATAATATTTACATAAACAAATTGCAGATTATCTCAGTCGACCTATTTACAGTATCATGTTCCAATATATACATTTGCATTACAATGTCCCAATATATAAGTTTGTCCTGCAATGTTGAAGAATTGAAAAGTTTGGAGAATACAAAGACCTCAGAATAAAGTAAGCTTTAAAAGTCGTATGTAAGAATTTCATTACAACGTATTACCTGTAGTCATTATTGTACAACTGCCATATGGATAGCGACACACTCTGTTTGCATGTTTGCTTCCCCAGATTAAAAACATTAAATTATTACATTTAACTTTTAAAGATCTAATCCCCAGTCCCGCCATGAAAAGTTCTAATTTTCTTACTCAAAGACCACACGAGGTAAATACGTGTGCCGTCAAATAGTATTATACAGGGGTTCTCAGATCATGTTCTACATTCTGTGTAAAATGTATTGCAGAATTCCTGGTTGATATTTTAAATAACAGTACAGAGCTAGATGGCAGTATTAAGATACAAATGGTCTAAAACCAGCTAAATCGAAGTAGAAGATTACAGGAAACGCGTGTATTTATTTTAAAAAATACACTTGCTCTCGAAAATGTGTTTGAAATTAGCGAAGTTCCAGAAAAAGATACAGTGAACTTTGAGAAAGGTACATTTTAAAAACTTTTATATTCATTGTTGGCCGATATATTTTAGCATTTCCTAAAATTGTTTGCCTAAACATTCAGCACAGATAGAATGACGTCCAATGTGTACTTCTTTACAGCAGTCTGACAAATGTAAACGCATTGACCTGGTGTGTCTCTTTTTAACGGGCCTTCATGACTAACCACATTGTGTGACCAAAAAAATGAAATATATCTTTAGAACTACAATATTCTACAATTTTATAAACTTTGGAAATTAGACGTCTTTAAACACTTAGGCTGTTCTTAAATTTTGCTGTAGAAAATGTCTCATACATTTTTGCATTTAGTAACTGTCCAAACTGCTGTTTTCCTATGAATTCTACAACATCCATGACGAAATGTAATTACAAAAGATCAAAAGGAACAGTACCTCCAATTATATATGCTTAAACTGCTTTTACACCCTCGCTGTTTTTGCTTGGATCAAATTATATTACTTCAGGGTAATTACCTCTAAATATACTTATAACAGGGTAATTACCTCTAAATATAAACACAACGGGGTAATTACCTTTAAATATAATTACAACAGGGTAGTTACCTCTAAATATAATTACAACAGGGTCATTACCGCTAAATATAATAACAACAGGGTAATTACCTCTAAAATATAATTACAATAGGGTAGTTACCTCTAAATATGACTTTGGGGGATCTATTGATGAGCCAAGAAAGTTTTTTCTTCTTTAGATCCAACCCCTGGGGTGGTCAGTATGTGATGTTAATGTGTTAGATGGATAGATAGTGTTATTAACTCTGAAAAAATTTAGTACTAGCAAAGAAGTACCAATGTGCAGTAATACTAATGCTACTACTACTACAACTATTGCTGGTGCTACTACTACTGCTACCACTGATACCACTACTACTACTACTACTACTACTAATAATAATAATAATAATAATAATTTCTCCCGCTGAAACCGCCCAGAGAGATTTAAGGTAAGGTATGTTGTTAATCCTTTAAAGGCTGATACGTTTGTTTTCCAAAGAACTTTACTACTGTTTGAACTAAAGCTGAGGAGGAGGATGAGGGGTGGAAGAGATAAATCTACAGTTGTATCCAGCAATAAGTATTGGACCAATCCTGTAGGTGGTTGGTGATGTTATTCCTCTAAGTCACCACCTACTACACCTACAACAACAACAACAACAACTATAACTACTACTACCACGTGCAGGGTCTTGTAAATGTACAAATTCTGCTACTACTAATGGGACTGCTAAGCAAGGCTTAATTAGTCATGGATATTAACCTAAATATTTTGTAATCTTCCATTCATAAACCTAACCTTAAATCTTTGAATGTCCGATTTTCAATGAAGTGAAAGTTGTTACCTCGTCGCTACGACAACATTTATCTCAGGATGTATTTCAACAGTGTATTCAGTACAATCCCTTTGGATGGGACCAAAACACAGTCTTCGTGACAACGATCTCACCCAATGTTTTCCAACTTCATTTATAGCACGTGAAGCTATACACCTTTCTGATTGGTTAACAGGGGCATCTGTACTCGTTCAGCTTGTGAGATCAAGCTCACGAGCTGGACTACGACTGTAGCTTAGATAGATAATTGTATTAGATTAATTCGGACAAGTCTATGATGGATACATTGACATTACTTGAAATAAAAACAGACGGGTATCTAACTTTTCAATTTACAAAAAACAGTTTCATAGAAGACTGACGAAGCTTCGATCAAATTGTACACTATAAAATTCAGTATCAAACATGAGGGCTGTCACTGTTTTCCAAACATCTTATTTTTTTCTCTACTTTACTTTTTTATTTTTAACGAAGAAGTTATAAGATAAACACACTGTGTTCGAAATTAAATCATAAGTTTCATTAAAAAGCATGGGATATAATAAGTAACATGTGCTCAGAAAGAGCATCTAGGCAAGTGAATCTCCCCACACTTCACACTAGTTGATGTACATATCTCATATCTCACTAGTTGACCTACGTATCACATATCATATATCATACTAGTTAATATACTTATCTCATATCACACATCACACTAGTTGATGTAAATATCACATATCACACTAGTTCATCTGCATATCACATATCACATATCACACTAGTTGAGGTACAAAGTCGGAACAAAATATGTACGTACTTTGGTGCCTATGCATGGGCGCCCGCAGCATGGGTCAAGGGGGGTCACGTGACCCCCCCTGGAAATCATACTGCAAACATATAT
>JAECUM010025506.1:0-95879 GCA_016617855.1 Megalonaias nervosa
TATATATATTGCAGTATGATGGGGGGTAACGTGACCCCCCTTGACCTATGATGCGGGCGCCAATGATACCATATTAATACGGTGAATCCAATAGGTTTCCTTTAGCAGACGTTCCATCTCAGCATCAGCTATAACAATAGGTTGAAAGGAGAAATCATGCAAAGTATGGGAACTTTTGTTAAAATCTGCGGCAACATGAGATGAAAATGATTCCTCGATATAATTTTCTGTGTCTAATCTATATTGGTTCATATGTTTAGATATTTGTTGACTGATTTGTCCAAAATATTGAAAGCCACATTTTATTGATGTGATCAAATAAATAACATTTGATGTTGCACAATTAGTATCACAATGCATATTAAATGTATTTTTGCATTATTACTATTGAAAGAAGTATTTTTATTAATAAAAGAACAGTGCGAACATCTAGGTTCATTACATTTAGTTGATAATCTCTTTATATATGATGTTTTCTCTAGTGTAGAATTAATTAGGAAATCTTTAAGATTTTTAGTCCTTTTATAAGCAAGTGTGGGTTTGTTTTCGTGTAGCGATTTAACACTTGCTTGACATGATAATTTTAATAAATCTCAATATTTATTGATAATCTTACCTATATTAGGTAAACTTGTGTTATATTCAATAACAAAAGGAATGATATCTTCATTTCTATTTTTGATTTTACATTGTAAAGATTCAAGCTGTTTAAGAGAAGATACTTTTTGGAAAGAAGTATTAATGATGTCAATAGGGTAATTTCTATTTAAAAATTGCTGACCTAACTCTGTCAAAGATGATTTAAGAATAGCGCCATCCGAAATAATTCTTCCATATCATTTTGCTAGACTATCTGATATCCCGTTTTTACATGATTTAGGATGACATGAAGAATATTCAACATATTGATGAATATTCGTGTTTTAATATGAACCATGGTAGTGATGTCATTATTTTCATTTTTCACGACCTCTAGGTCCAAAAATTATACTTAAGTTTTAGACACAGTGAATGTAAACTTTATTGTTGGATGTAATGTGTTTAAACAGTCTATAAAATAATAAATGTCTTCTAATGAATAACTCCAAATCATAAAGATATCGTCTAAAAATCTTAACCAAACATCTGGTTTTAAGAGGCATTTATTTAGAAAGTCATTTTCTAATATCCCTATAAATAAAGATGCAGAAGAAGGTGCCATAGGACTACCCATCGCTGTTCCCAACTTTTGGAGATAGTTTGTATTAACAAATTGAAAAAAAGTTATTTTCGAGCGCAAGTTTTATCAAATCACAAACATGTTCTTTTGATAGTTTTCTTCAAAATAATATTTACACGCTTCGATACCATCATTGCGTGGTATATTCGTGTAGAGTGAAACAACACCAAGTGTAACTAGGAATGAATTTTCAGTTAGTTTCGGTAAAGATTTCAATTTGATAATGAAATTTAAAGTGTCTTTGACATACGAAAGTAGTGATTTCATCAGTGGTTGTAAAATATGATCAATATATTGCGATATATTATTTGTAATTGAATTACATGTAGAAATAATGGGTCTACCTGGATACCCTAAAGGTAATGACTTACTTACACATTCTATGTGTTGGTGTTGTTTATTTTATAATAAATATATATATATATATACTTATATATATATATACTCTTATATATACATATATATATATATATATATATATATATATATATATATATATGAAAAAACATTACGAAGAAAATTGCTCCACTTACGAGTTTACTCTGACAGGACTGGCTATATAAGATCTGATGGTTGTGCTCGTGCATGAAGGTTTGGCAAGACTGTAATAATAATAATAATAATAATAATAATAATAATAATAATAATAATGATTATGATAACAAATGTATAGTATGGCATTAGGACTTTGATAATTCCCCTCAGCCACCCTAAAAAGGGATATGTTCGATTGTTTATTGTGCTAAGCATCTCTTTCGCTCCAATCAGAGATGCTGCATTTAGCAATTCATTTTGGCTCTTGCAATAAATCTACCCCAGTTCAGTTTAAACTTATTTCATTGCTTTTGCAATTGAAATTTGTCCAAAATCAAATTAAAGTCTCCCCAACTAGTGGCATTTATTTGTAAACAACATAATACATAGCTAATATTTTGCACTGATTGTAGATTAAATGTTCAGATCATTATTAATATAGGTAAATATGATTACTTTAATCTGAGTTTAGGATATTAGTTTTCCGCATGGAAATTCCTAAACTTGTTGACAACTTTGAATGTTTTAGAACGGAAACTGATCTATATCCTGGTTGCATTATTGTGTCGTAGTTTTTATATCAATGTTGTTTACTTGAAAATTTATTCATTCCCACCTAACATCATAAGTGGAATCAGTCTATTTGTTGTGTTCAGTTTTTAATTTGGGTTGATTTTTTTTATTCAAATTATTAGTCAGTGGAATTACAAAGTGCTCAATACTTTTCTTGGACTAAAAATTAATTTGGAATAGCAGTGAATTCATTCACGAACATTTTGGATTATATTATTGCGTTACCTCAAGACTTTTAAAACATCGCCACATTCCAGGCCATTAGCACATTAACACATTTGATACTACCGGCACATCAGCACATTCAATATTGGCATTTATTTGGAACTCTATACGTTTCGACTTCTGACAGAACTTTTAGGACTATTTTGGGATTTGTCTCACAACGCTTTAAGTTCTTTTTATATTTTCACTTATATTCTAGGGAAATAAATTAATTGTTGAATTTTGCAGAACTGGCTGGTCTTTTGCTCTTTTCTGTTACTAAGTTTAAGACCATAGAGTCGTAACATACTGCATAGAACAGACCTGCGATAGCTGTTTTAATTAGTTTTAGTTTTGATAACCGTTATGCTCTTTGTACATTCGCTTCTACTAACCAATAACTTCTTTCACGTCTTGAGTATGTTCTGCATGTTTTCCAATGTTTCTATATGCGTGCAACGTAGACAAACCAGCAGAATAAGATATCTACTTCATCATTTTACCTCGTTCACAGACGACTACTCTTTGTATTGAATTCATTTTCTGCATTTAAAACGCACACACATGTATACATGAATGCATGCAGACATACAAACTTACATACAGGAGTACGCACATAGAGAATACAATACATACATTCGTTCATGCAAGCATGCATACGTGCATGCACGTATGCATTCATAAATGTACACATGTATGCATGCATTGCTGTTGGTCGTTTGAGTTCTAATATGACCATGACATCATTAACTGCTTTGGTTTCTGTGAAAATGGGAGTGGCTGAGCAGGCGATGTTGTGCTCTGAACTGTTTTTGTCATACTGGACAGGAGATGCAACTTGAGATTGCTTGATCAATAGAGGACTTGCTGCATCTCCGAGATGAATGCTGATCTCGATTCTTTGCTATCTCTGCAATTCACCGCAGCTCATATTCTGTAGCTCCAATGTCGATGAGACTTCGGTTGAACGATCATGTGCGGAATCTTCCCAATGTTGAATTGTTTCATGGATGAATAAAAGGAGTGTTTTTAAGTGTTTCTTCGGAACCACTGGGATCAAGTAAACTTCTTCATCACACTGTAGAAGATCTTTGGTAGTCGCTCTTATGATATCTTGGTGGCGTGGCCTGCGTATCTGATCTCTGCTTTTACCAGTTTGGAAGCTTGGAATTCCTGTGTTCATGTAAGAACAACAGTGTTTCAGACCTTGTCCTGCCATCTAATCCTCATCAGATTCCTCAGGGAGCCCATGTGAAATTTGGTATTGGCATGGCATCTCTACGACGTCCAGGTTTGGCATCCATACTGAAGGGTCAGCAACCGAATGGCTTTGCAGATCTTCCCATTTGTTTGCAGGTTTCCAGACAGATCCCACTTTGCGTAGTCTGCCAAAAGCTACTCTTGCTTTGGCAATTCTGGCGTTGGTGTTAGCTCGATATTGACTATATGACAGTGTGCTGCCGCGGTAGGTGAACTTTTCCACTGCCTGGAGGATTTTTATGTGAGGGTAGCCGGTACGTATGGCTTTCCTGTCTTTTTAATACCGATTGTGAGACCAATATCATCACAAGCTGAAGAGAAATGGTCCGTACTCTGACACGTGTGGGATTCAGATTTGTCATCCAAGAAGCAGTTGTCAACAAATAGAATATCATTAACAGTCAGTAGCTATAACATCATCTTCACCCGTAGCCCCTCAGATTGAAGAGCTTGCCATCAGTCCTGTTTAGGATGTCAGCCACAGTGTCGTGGTATGGATAGCAAATGTAAGCATGTCAAAGCACATAATAATAGAAACGTTTTTGACCAAAACACAGCTTTGCTTGACTCCTTTGGTAACTGCAAATCATTGAGATGACTCACCATCGTCCACTACGCAAGCCAGCTTGACGTCATGGAAAATTGCCGAACCACTACGATGAATTTCTCTGGGCAACCAAAATGTTGCCATGATCCAAAAAGAGACCCTCACTACTGACTTTGTCAAAGGCTTTGGTCAAGTCGATGAAAGTCGTATATAGGTTGAAGTTTTGTTCCTGACATTTCTCCTGTAGTTGACAAGACCATGTATATGGTTCCTCGTTCTTTCCTGACGCCACACTGACACTTAATAGAAGCAATTGATAGATGTGCTACGCAAGACTATTCAGCAGATTTATGGTGAGTATTACGCCAGCTATTGACAGAATGATGAGCCCACAATGGTTGTCGCAGGGTTGACTGTTATCTTCCACATGTGGACGATGGATACATTCATGTACTCATGAGGTGTAGTTCCTTGAGTCCACATTGACTGGAAGTATTCAGTCTGTTTCTAAGACATGTGCGAGCCTCCAGCTTTGTATAATTCTGCTCATGTCAATTCATTCTTAGCTTCAACCAACGTTGGAGGATCAGCAAGAGATATGTCGATTTCCAGTGGAGGCAGTGGATCAATTGCCTCTTCACTGACAGATGATTCAAGATTGAAGATGCTGTTGTGTGTGTGTGTGTGTGTGTGTGTGTGTGTGTGTGTGTGTGTGTGTGTGTGTGTGTGTGTGTGTGTGTGTGTGTGTGTGTGTGTGTGTGTGATTTAGATTTTTAACGTAGCTTTAACACGTTTTCAGTCATATCGCTACGATCTCTGCAGTGTGACAGTTTATTGTGATGTCTAGCACTGGGACATTATGCCGCAGACATGTGGCATGATGTCCCACCCAGATACATTATCCTGACACCAGGCCGACCAGTCCTAACACTAACCTCTTAATGCTGAGAGCTAAGCGAGGCAGCTGTTAGTACTATTTTTGTAAGTCTTTGGTATGACTCGGCCGGGGATCGAACACGCGACCTTCCGCATCCGAGGCGGACGCTCGATCCACTAAGCCACAGGAGCGGTCGAAGTATTATGCCTATATTTCTAATATTTGCCTTGTCATAGAACAGTGTGCTGCCATCAACACTCAGTATGGGAAATATTTCCAAACATTGTGACTCGAGGATTACCTTCAAAGCATCATAGACAATCTTCACGTCATTTCTGTCTGTGTAGGGCTGAATGTTATCTGCCTCGACATGCATCCAATACCGCTCGGAATTTGAGTTGGACAGTCCTCTTGATGATGTTGATGGTTGCCTTCTTGGATGATGAAGTGCTTTCTTCTAAACAGATCATTTCTAGCCGATGTTTCCCATTCGTTCGTCTCCTTATGGCAGGATTGTTCTCAACGAAACAGTCTTTATGTTTACGTGTGGCGGGACCGAGGGTTTTGGATGCATCAGAGTAAGCAGAAGCATACCTGTTTCTTCTACGCATCAGTTGTTGCTTGTTGCCTCCACAGATTTTCAATAATTTTGTGTTTCGCAATCTCCTGACTGCTCAGTTGGCTAGAGGTTTGAGCGTCCACCTCATATGCGGGAGGTTGCGGGTTCGATCCCTTGCCGAGTCACACCATGGTCTTATAAAAATGGTACTAACAGCTTCCTCGCTAGTCGCTCAGCATTATGAGGTTAGTGTTAGGACTGGTCATCCTGGTGTCAGGATAATGTGACCAAGTGGGACACGATGCTACATGTCTTCGGCATGATCCCCTGTGCTAGACATCACTATAAACACACTACAGAAATCGTAGCAATATGACTGAAAAATTTTTTGAAGCTATGTTAAAAATCCAAATCACACACACACACACACACACACACACACACACACACACACACACACACACACACACACACACACACACACACACACATTCTCCTGTTTCAGTTTTGGAGATGATGAGAGTTTGGCGGATTTTTGCCTTCATGTAGTATGCTAGGCTGAATCCGGATATTGAGCATGTAGAATATGAGCCTCTGGTCAGTCCAGCGTTCTGCACTTCACGTGCCCTTCGTCACTCGGACATCCTGCCTGTCTCTTCTCCTGAAGAGGACGTAGTCAACGAGATTTTAATGCTTGGATCGCAGATTCAACAAAGCTGTTTTGTTGCGGTTTGGGAGGCCGAAGATAGTGTTGTTGATTAGTAGATCGTTTCAGCGCCCTTCCTCAATAAGAGTCCGTTGCTATCGCATTTGATAACGGAATCATTGGCGGTGACGCCTGGTCATATCGGGTGATCTATGCCAACTCTAGCATTGGAGTCAAGAAAGGTGGATGTGCTTGACTGCTCTCGGCATTTCTGCAATACAAAAAATCCAGATATTCATAAATCTGTATTCTCGATCTCATCGGCGTTGGTTTGGTGGCTGAATATGAGCTGAAGATAGTTTCATTTATTTTTCTATACACTGTTATCTCATTTGCATGAAGTGTGTCATTCACGCCAGTTGAGAGGTTTATGAGCATCCCGACTAGCTATGATTTTATGGCAAACAAAGCACCCACTACAAGTTGCTGTTCGTTAATTGGGCCACTCAAAACGAAAGTATATAAAAGCTCCTGCAAGTGTTTCTTGTATTTCATTGGCTGCGCGAGTTTCACTCAGGTGTGCTTTCTGAATGTTGAATCCCTCCAGTTCTCTAACAACTCTTCTTTCTGGTATTTTTTTCTTATGTTCTGTCCAATAAGTGTGCGCACATTCCAGACAATGATGATCAGTGGCGCCACCTTTGTCTTCTTGCGTGGTTTTCGTACTCTATACGTTATCCCCTTCTGCCACTGTATGCTGACCAGAGTCAAGGTGAAACAAGAAATTATAAGGGCACATTTTCTATCCCCTTTATCTTGATATGGAGGTTAACAGTGTAATCCTAAATAATGCTGCTTGGTAGCATAGCGGGCTGATGAGTGCCTCTACTCCTTCGGTTCAGTGAAAGATAATTCACTGCCATGAGACGCATGTGTGCTGGTCTGCAGCTACCATTTTCATTGTATTCATAGATGTTGTATTTCCGATTGACCATCGCCGCAGGACTTGAACGTATCATGTTGGGTGGGTGACTATATCATCATTTGTGCATGAATTGGAATTAGGTGTTGTACAGCTACTCGAAGCCACCCTCACTATCTCGTAAAGGCCGGTATGAATTCTATGGCACAGCAATGTCGAGACTTCTGAAGACGATATCGGATGCAGTACATACTGCACCCATAGATGCCCACTCGGAGTTATGTGTAGCAGGTAACATATGCGTGTATAAATAAATAAATAAATAAATAAATATATATATATATATATATATATATATATATATATATATATATATATATATATATATATATATATATATATATATATATATATATATACACACACACACACACACACACACACACAGATGACGGGTAGCATAAGTGTGTTAATTCTTTATTGTGCTCGCATGTTCATAGTGCAGATTAATGCTAGCGAATATCTTATCCATAAAAATAAAAATTATTAAACAAAATATGGACTAAAAATATTAGACAATATTTATCTTAGCTTGTTTAGAGTAATACTCTAATAACGCTAACGTTTTTCAACCCTAAGATTAGTTGTTTTGGAGTGTAGCCTCACCTAAGATGAACTGCAGATGATGGTGTCCCGACAATTAGAGGGATCGCTGATACCGTCACAATGGTAGCATTCTATACCGTGATCTGGATTAGGTAAATAGTAGTGACTTATTCAAACATATCATATTTGTTCAATCGTTCTTATAATAATATGCATTATTGGGGACCTGGAACTTCTTAATTCTACATAATCAGCGTCATGAAAAGCAATGAAATGTATGTCAGCTGTTCAAATTGATAGGAAAGGCTGTTCTTCACCAAATTAGATCACAGGCTAAACCAAATTATAAATACCCTAGAACTTTGAATGAATAATTACTCCAAACCAGAAAATCTCTCATCCCTGCTGTTGTAACGGTTGGTATCATATAATATATTATTGACTCAATGGTGTGTATATTTAACTTTCATTGTTTATTAGGTTTTTTATTTATTATATACTATGGATACTTGTTTTTTTTTTTTACTTGAACTTGTCCAAAATCAAGTTCATTTCCTACCATACCTGAACCATTGATATTTGTTTATAAAAATTCCGTAAACACCTAATATAAATCAAATGTTTTCTCTATGAATATGGGTTAATTATAAGAATTATTATCTTGCCCTGAGTCAAGGACATTGTGTTCATATTGTTCTTTATTGTAATTTTAGTAACAGACTTTCTATTTATCACTAAGATTTTTCTAGGAATACACTTGTGTCCTACATCCTGGCTCTTCTTTAATATCTTAGGTATTTTTTATAATCTTGTTTACTTGGAAAAGTTATTTATTCGTGCTGTTAAACCTGAGCAGAATCAGTTGTACTTTTGTTGTGTCCAGTATTTCATTTGGTCTAGAATTTATTTATTCAAATTATTTATTCAAGGTATTCTTCTCTGGAAATACAATGTACTCAAAAATAACATTCTTGGAAATAGAGACTTGGATTTATATTGAAATTCAAATTAAGGATATATTCTTAGATTGTACTGCTGTAGTCCAACCAAAGACTGTTGGCACATCATCATGACACAGGTCATCAAAGACACATCAACAATTCCAGCGTTGGATTTTTATTGGAATACCACTATAGTGTATTTAGAACTTTAATCATTAGGACTTGTGGTACTAATTCCAGGATTACTTAGGATTTAATTTGCAATACTGTGAGTCCCCATTTTTGTTTTATTTTCACTTTGTATTATAGGAAAATAAATTATTTTGTTGGATTGCAGAAAGCTTTTTGCTTCTAAATCATTTTGATTACGAATATTTAGACCGTAGAGTCGTAGTATCAGATTTTCTATTTAATTTGCTTTAAAGTTTCCAAAAAATTATTTTGCTCTTCTATTTGAAATTGAGTCTCAAAGCGAGCAACCTTCACGATGTCAATACAAAAGCAAAGCGAAAACCCATAAGATGCGGCTATACATTTAAGTAGGACATTTTCGCATGGGTAAATCATCAAAGATAATGGCATATAATAGTAAAGCATGGTTGTCCTTTTTAATGTCTAAATGATAATATTTCTAGACGTCCCTAATTAATATAATTGAATCGAAAATGTCTAGAGAACATGTCAAAATAAAAATGAGAGAACATTGATTGTTAAAGACATGATTTACAAATAGTTGCATAATGTTTAATAATATCTTTTGTTTTACACAAAAATACATTGATTCTATTTGCGCAGTTACAGTTACTACAAAACGTCAAATAGTAACTTTCAAAATAACAAACATATTAAACAGTGTGCTAAGAACTAACCGAGCGTAGAACTAACTCAGTTACGGTGTCTTCAATGCATAAAAATGAAATGAAGACATAATTAAAAACATGTGGGCCCAAAAGCTTTAATGACTAATCGTTGGAAATCCAAGCCGATTTTATTGCATATATTATCTGCCCGTTAAAATTATTATTTTTAAATGTTGGTAATGACAATAAAACTTATCACTGTTCTTGTGAGAATGTACACTAGGTCATCGAACCACCCGCAGGGACCCTAGAGGACAGAATAAAAGAACCTATCATACAGCATATGTATATAGTTTTGAGACTATCCAGTCAGCGGTTCAGGAGATGTGATAAAGGACAGGCGAATGGACTGACACAGAAAGGTCAGTTAAGTATCCCAGATTGACATTAAAGTGAAGACAGTGATTTGGGGGAAAATAATAAACAATTGTTGCACAAGGTACCTCGACAGATAACAGCCACATCTTCGCTATGACCACAATTGTTCTGTCCCCAGGATCTGTGTGAACACTCATCTAATGCGGACTCAGTGCCATTACAGCGTACGTCATCAAGCCAGATAGGTCCCGTTCCGTTTCTAAAATATCTGCTGGATTTTATGGCCGGCGAGGAGCTAGTTAAAAACAAATAAAGACGGGAAATTTCATCAGCGTTTGAAAAACTACCTTTCTGAAATTAAAATAAATCTCGACAATAATATTTTGCACTGAATGTCTGTCTTCAAGCCTACAACCTTACAATAAAAACCTGTACTTGGGTATCCGCAGTACTGTTTTCCAGTGCGTGTTTTCAAACTCTATGGCGAAACACGAGTTCAGTCACATTTGAAAAAAGTCGTTAAGTATCAGATTGGATAAAGAAAAATGTAACTCCTTAGGACGTTAGCTGAGGTCAGTGATTTTATATTCGCAAAGAAACATAACTATTAGCATATCTCATGTTTGTCAGAAATTAATGGATGAAAATTCTGCCTGGCTTGGTACTGGCTGCAAATAAAAGATACTGTCAATATCAAGAAGCAACTTTTAGTGAGAATGTTAAATTGAAAACATTCCCCACTTGAACTTGATACAAGATTTATGAAGGTAAAACCTGTTTACAGACTTTTAACGTAGGATTTCCCCTTGTCAGTAGATTCCTACAAAACGAAGATATAATTAAAATCATGTTGGACCAAAAATATCTTCAATGGCTAGTCAGTAGAAATCAAAACCGTTCTTATCGAATATATTATCTGCCCGTTAAATATTATTATTTTTAAATGTTGCTAATGATTATAAAAATTATCACTCTTCTTGTGAGAATGCACACTAGGTCTTGCAATCCCTCGCAGGGACCCTAAGGGACAAAACAAAAGAACGTATCACGTAGCATATGCATGAAGTTTCGAGAATGTCCAATGAGTTCAGGAGATGTGATAAAGGACAGGTGGATGGACTGATACTGAAAGGTCAGCCAGATAGCAGCACAAGGGGTAAACCGACCTAAGGGGCGCCAGACATAGGTGAAAAAAATCACTCAAAAATATACATGGAACCGTTAGAATGACCAACGAACAGTAACATAAACTAATTGTGACACAGCATGATGTTTTTATGTGCTATAAAATGTGAATATTTGTATTCACGATATGAACAACACGGGGGTGAGGGTGAACAGAGGAATATGGCCAGACCAAGTGAGAAAAAAAAATCAGTAAAAAGATAGGAAAAGGAGGTGCCCATGACCAAGCTGATTGACGTTGGATATCTCTTAAATTTTGGGTAATTGTTATATTTTTTCAATTGCAATTGTTCGAGCGTTTCAGAGTATGTTTCTTTTTCCATTTGTCTTTTTCCATTGTGCGTGAACACACCCGCTGGTGAATCGCTAAGTGCGAAACGAAATTTTAGTGATTCAGAGGGTTGTCCAGGCTGAATTTTAGTTTGTTAATTTATGACCAAACACGCCCACCCCACCACACCCCCAACCCCAAGTGAATCCCGGGCTCTTTAAAATGAACGCCCTTTGAGGCGCGGGAGGTGCCAGGTAAGATGCACCTGGATAGTTTTAACAAGTTTACAACTACTCTTTTAAGTATATCTCGTCTTGTTTCGATGCGTCGCAGGTTCACCCCACTATAATAGCATTTATCGCTCATGATGACAATACATCAATCGCGTTTTTTGCTTTTTGGACTCAAACCCATGAAGTCGTTTTCACTTGTCGATCGAAAGTTTGTCTGAACGCTCTTACCAATTCGGCCACTATCTCACTTAAGAATATAGGATGAATTAATTTATATGAGCATACGCTTACACACGTATATAAATCGTATAATTTATTTCTCCAGTATTTTTATTTAGATTAACAGGTATATTTCTCTAGCGAATTTTACAATGATCAATTTTGCCTGTAAATTCCAGCCAGTTAGCGTTTTGAACCACGTCCCCCAACTGGGAATCTCAGCGAGTTATTACACGCAAAGGTGTTTTAACGCAGTCACGTGACCAGGGTAATGTCTAAACTGTTTAGTCAAATTGAGATCCCGGTAATTTATTGTATTTGGAAAAATTACGTTACGTTACGTTACGTTACTGGATATACAGTAAACCCTTGTGTATCTTCAGACTTAGTGATCTGTAATTAAAATGTTGTTGTAATAATAATAATGAGTGATTCTGCGCTTACCATAGAAAAAAATAGCTCGACAACCGCTAGATGCAATTAAGAGGTATCTCAGTCCGTGATTATGTAAAACAGCAGCTGCAACAACGCCAGGATGCTCATGTGGAATTTACAGAAGGTACAGAACAGTTATTTAAACTAGTCAAAAAAGCCACAAAATATCTTCTTCCGTCGTCGGAACAAACCGCTTAATCATCCACAACTATAGCAGCAGGAACTAAAAACAACAGCAGAAAGAACTAACAAAGCTAAAAAGGTTCTCAAAGAGCTTCCAGCTAAAAGTTGCTGCTCAACCACAATTGCAGAAAGAAATACAGCAAGCAATGAATGGCATCGATCAAGCCCGTGCTGAGATTGGTGATGTAAGAGATCTTGTTGAACCAGAACCAGAACATTTTAAAACGTCACCTACCAATTTACAGACGAAGGTCGTAAAAAATACTTCGAGAAAACCCTATAGCGGCTGCTGCAATAGGATATAAGATTCGCATTAAACTATTAGATCCAGAGACCACCGAGGTCACCAACAGAGAATTGGACTCGTTTCGTGTTTCGAAAGCACTATGGTATATCTCACAATAGTGGTCAATATACGCATTTATTATTTGAAAAGCAGGTCAAAGAAGCTAGAGAATCCCCATAACTTGGAGATATATTATCACCCAAAATATTACAATTTGGACCACCTCGTATTGGGGAAGAGGAACCACCTGAAGGAATTACTGGAAGTGGCCTTGCCAATCGCAATAGACGTCGTAGGAAACAAGGTGGTAATATGATCGCTGAATCCCCGGTGATTCAAGATAAACTTTGTCCCAGTAACATCTCCGATGCTGATCGACTGGAAATTCTGATTGGTGGAAGACGAGCCGGCATCAATTCCCACGAAATCATCAATAAAGCAACTGATATTTGTCTGCGTTCCTTTACCGGTGGCGTCATGGACAGTGGCGTCTATCGGGCTCTGATCGATGAAATTACCGACGAATACTATAGTGAGTGATCAATTATATCGGCGATAACAAAATAACATAATTATACACAATGCCCAACGTAGATCTGAAAGCGTCAGGGTGATAAATTCACTATTGCCGGTTTATAAAATGATCTACGGATATTGACTTGTTCAAGGTTTATTCAGAAGGAGAGCCCCAAAGCTATTCATACACAAAACAATTAGGTACGAAAACCATCGATGTTGTTCGAGATAAGGCTATATGCACTGTTGGTAATCTTACTGGTAAAGCATTATCGGCGGTTAAAGACAGACTCGCAAGATTAGTACGACGAAAACCACAGCAGAATGTGAAGCATTCCAACGCAAGCATGCCAGTAAAACTGCCCAGCACCGAAGTGATGCCACCAAATGTCAGCAAAATAATAAATCAAGCTGCAAATGGGCGGTTGAAAGAATTTGCTGGAGTGTCATCACCGACAAAAGCCGCAGCTGAGATAGAAAGAAAACATAACCGCAAACCTGATTGCAGGTAGTGGTCTGGCCCGTCATCATTAGCGATATTGATCAATGTTGGAACATCGTTTTAGACATCAGCAAATATAATAAAAATGTTCAAACGTGTATCTGATCCAGCATTTGACATGGAAGCACCAGTCCTCAAAGATGAATAGGTTCATGATTATCAGTATTATTCTTATGATCCACGTGTACCTGACTCACGTGGACGAATCGAGCTATAAGTGCAGGATACAAGCAGACATTTTCTGCCCGCAGAGGCATTCATTGAGATTGAACGAAAACTTCTGAGAACAGATGTTTGTGATGCTGGTGAAGTAATACTGTCAAAATTTTCGTTGTGGATGTCAACAATGTCACCATCACTCGTTGAAGAACAACGGCTGCTCTCTTTCATGGACAACGGCAGCAAGTCAACACTGTCATGGTTGACGATGACCACAGACAGTGTACAGAGTACCGTTGCTGGGTTAGTTACATGGCAGATAGCATCGCAGCAGGAAGTTTCCGCGCCACGAGATATGTTCATAGCGTTTTAGGATAACGTCAGAGTAGGTTCGCGGGTGAGAAACCCAATGGTGTTTGACCCGCTTAGAGTTACTGAAGTCTCTCTGATGATAAATGATCATCAAGAACCATCTGAAGAAGAATTATTTAATTTTGAGAATAATCAAGTCTCACGTATATATCATCGGTTTATGTCATTCATGGGTCGTGATCAGAATGTTGGTTCTGGTTTGTAGATGTCGCAGCGAGATTTTGCGTCGTTGTAACCAATCTATTATTTCTAGCTCGAACACCTAGATTTGCTTAGGCAATCAGTCGTTGATGTACATTTTCGGGGTTGCGTAACACCAGGTGCTATTGCTAATTACAGAGCAATCGCTGTTATACAGTCAGACAAAACAATGTTGCTTAAAGATGTTGGTGGACGAATGATAGTCATTGATGCGCATGCAAGTGATTTCCGAACATGTAATTAGATTATTCATGATGTTAAAATGTCATATCATCACGTCAATGTTACTCGGACACCCGGTCAGAATAAAAAACTTCAATCGGCATCAAAGAAGAATTCTGGGGCAAAACTAACTCTGAAATCAGCGATGTTGCAGGGTCCAAATAAATTATTGTTGACTGAACGTCATCTCAAGCATTCCAGTGACGCCAACAAATCAGGAACTGGTGTGAGACTTGATCTTTCTGTGAATGCGATCAGTGACAAAACAACAACCGGGGTTATATTTCCGTTTCTAGCGGCGTTACCAACGCTAATTGTAGCAGCCTCTCCAGCTGTTGAAAAATCAGCTGCAATGGCACTGAAAAAGCAACAGGAAACGGCATAAACACTTCCAAAAAAAGGGACACGGTCTAAGATTACCAGGAACGCTTTATGATCAAGGTCTGACACCGCCAGGAACGTTTCGCTAAAACTCCCCATTTCCAATTTTGATTTTCATGATGCTTCTCGACGACTAAAGATAAAAAAAAAATACTTCAGAGGTGTCTTCATGCGTGATCAATTACCGGTAAAACCAAATCGTGTTGAAACCCGTATCATTAATGTCGATGGAAGTTCCCACCCTGATACTCATTGGGTTTCATATGCGGTTGCTCCACGTGGAGTTGTTTATTTTGATTCGTATGGATTGGCACCACCGAGAGAATTTTTACGGTATAGTCGCTTAGCCGGTGACATACCAATCTGGTATTCAACATTACCAGCACAGACAACAACGGATCCACCTATATGCGGTCCAGAAGTACTTGCCGTACTTAACACCGTGTCAAGGTCTTCAACGAGGCCTTATAAAGTCTTGAATGAGTATACCGAACGTCGTTTTAGACAGGGTAATGGTTTATAATGGTAGATATTTACGAAAGATCTACTAAAGGCTAGCCACAGGGTGATATTGATTTATCCAAATACGCAACACGAGATGAACTTACTGATCTTTTGCGTCTCGCCGATGTTGACCAAAATGAGGTTGTTGTTTTTCAGAATCAGCAAGGACGATTAAAGACGAGCAATATCCCGTTGACAGATATAATTCTGCGAGTTCCCGACGCAATCGAAGATAACTTCATGGTGTTTACTAAAACCGGTAAGATTAAAGAATCGAGGAATTCAATTCTAGCAATCATGGGAGAGATTGCTGGATGTAATAGAAGAATTGGAGACATAATGTATTGGCGATCTCAACATGAGCAGAAATACAATTATCAATGAAGTGGGAACCAAAATCAGACGATGAAGTGGCAACAAAAAAAGACGTGGTCAACAACAACTCCACGATCTGAACTGAGATCAGTAAATGCGTTGCTAAAGCCGGTGAGGCAATGACTGGCGATCTCAACATGAGGGGAAATAGCATTGCTAATTTAAGAGAACCAGCATCAAACGATGACGCTGCAACGAAGAAATACGTGGACAACAGCAACATCCCGATGACGACCTCGTTAATGACAGTCAATGATGGAATTATTACGTTCAGACCTCAATATACTAATCATGTAACTGCGTTTGCAAATTTTCGTGGAAACCCTAATAAAAAGAACACTAGAAATTGTCTTTGGAAATCCAACGGTTATCAACACCATGTTCTCTGAAATTCATACAAAACTTGATCAATTTGATCAATAGTCAACGTTAAAACAATAATCGAAATTATAAATAATGAGCTCACCAACATCAACTTAAGAATCAATTCGATAAACAATAAACTCTAAAACATAAAATAGATTGCCGATGGTGTAATTCACACAACTCCCCTCATTAACATGGTACACATAGTATCAGCTGCACCAGCACCATGCTCACCGATGAATAGCACTATCGGATATACCACTGAGGTCACAGGGGTGTACAGGCTTTCCATGTTCAGCGACGATAAATTTAATATAATTGCGACACATATATTGCGCCATTCCGCCTACGAACTTTCGGGATCCATCTTAGTCGTGTTAAGTAAAGGTGTCGTGGAAACATTCATACTGGATCCAGAAAACATAAAATTAACCGCAGAGACGTATTGGTGGTGTCTGGATTTCGTCGCAAAGACACCTCAGTTGGTAGCTTAGTATATGCCATAATAAATCCCACACAATTCTTTCGGAATAATCAAGCGTGTGCATGGAAGGCATCGCTAGAAGAAATCATCGACGAGCACATGACAAAAAAATATTGCAGATGAATAATCGTCATCGACAATATTGCACACGAGGTTTCCTCGCTGGTTGCTGGAGCAACGACGTTAATCGGTACATTATCAGCGACGCCCGTGAAACCACCCGTGGTTGGAATCGGTGTCTCTGTTGTTTCCGGTGTTGCTTGTTTACGCAATATTATCGCGAAACAAATGTTCATGTGCCAGTAAAATATTGCTCGAACACACAGAAATAACTTACGCTGCGACATATGCGTGCATAAATATATCATCGATACTGTCAGCGGGGTTAAATGATGGTGCAATATCAGACAATGAATTTGATGCAATTAGGGATATTTGTTATTGATATCACAAGAACGCCAACACACCGTTGCCAATGTTGCCAACACCACACTTAAAATCCGCCGTACAGATAATAATGACCGCAGAAATAACGACACGACTGGAACAGATCATCGCTAACACAACACCGCCGACTACCACAATGATATCAGCAACGTCAACACAGCCAGAAGTCGATATTGATTTTCCAACTCCGATAAGAGCTCCCAATGGTCGGACACTTGAGATTGCACTGGTACAATTACGACTTTATTATAGTTGGCCAAATATCAGAGAAATATTTGGTAGATCAGAGGCTAATAATTCGCTGGCATTCTCAAAACCTCAAGTGATGCAACTGGTGAGTATACCAATCTGGGAGGTCGTTCCCATCCCAACAGGATCATATCAAATCGAACAAATCAACGATGAACTTCAACGTAGAATCAAATCAATAACAGGAAAAGATTTAAAGATCGCTGTTAAGGTACTCGAGTCAGCGCTAGCAGAAATATCGACGCCAAATTACGCCGTAGACATATACAGATCTTCGATCAGAACCCTGCTAGGATGTCCGCAGGAAGCCCCAGCTGTTGTTAAACTACCACGTCCAGCGCAATCTGATTTTTATTCAACGGAAGACCATCCTTATAGGTTTTAAATTACAGAGTATGATGATCTACTCAACAATTTCCAACGTCTGGGTAACAAACTTCGTCAAGGAGACAAAAGAGCCAGCGAGATCACGAGGTTGTACAAAAGAGAACAGCAAGAACTATGAGAGATGTTTGAGAAGTATATACTTGAATATCCTAATGAATTTATTAGATCATATATCGATGTAATATGACACGTCTATAAGGTCTGAGTCTCGATGCTTCACTTTTAGCATTACAAACTTATGTGGTAGCCAGACGTCAAAATGATCCCGATCAACAAAAATTATTTTATGATCGTACTATGATCACTGAAAAAGGCAAAATTGATACGTTCAAACTACCAAGATTTGCTTCTGATAAGATGAGGCAGACTATCACTGATATAGCTGACTAATATGTTCCAAAGATTATTGCAGTATGGGACAAGTTACGGGGCCCTACAAATATTCTCCGACATAGAACCGATCCAAAAGGTGGTGGTCAGATATTGTCAATATCACATCTACGATTTCTGTAACTATAATCTGTGACGCAGTCGACAGCAGCTATGCCGACTCTGCGCAAGCATTAGGGCAGGCCAAGCAGGGATATGTTCCTTACAGCTTTCTCCAGATGGCACGCCGGGTCATTTGATTGTATCGGTGCCCGTTAATTCTGTTTATTCACGATGTCATAATCCATCACTCTCACGAATACGTTTTCGTCTAACTAACCAAGACGGTAATTTATTGGACACACGTGGTGACGATTTGACTGTTAGTTTGTATGTGCGTGACAGATCATAATGGCACTACATAACGAAAAAAATAAACAACAAAAACAATAACAAAAATAGCAAACATATTTTATGTTGTTATTTATTTTTGTCGTTCATTTGTGTTGTTATTTGGGTTGTTCTTCTCATTCTGTGGTAATCATAATAGATTCCAATACAAGTTTATTTGGCTGTCGCGCATGTGCACTTACAGCCGCTCGAGTCTCATATTTTCGAGACAACTCTGATCGTATTTTCTCAATCTCGCTTGCCAATGGAACAAATTTAGCTATATCATGTTGTTCGTGTAAATCCGCCAACAACAATTCCATTTTGCGTTGGAGTAATTTGATAAATCTGTACCGTACAGCTAGTGTATATCTGCCATCTTCACATAGCTGCTGTATCATCTCAAAACCATCGTTGATTTTTTTCAACACTGAGTTGAACCGCGAGACCATCTTACTGCAATTGTTCGATCATAGAGATAATCTCGTTAATATTTTCCTGGTTCATTATACAACAAATATATTTCTTTAATAAAAGATTTTATCTAGACCAATTCGATAACGTATTGCTGGATCGTGTAAATTCATCGTGATGAATCCATGCTGTGTTTTCTGAGCATGCGCGAAGAAGTTTTTAAACTTACCTATGTCCATGTCGCCGGGACACCATGACTGATGAATATTTCGTTGCGTAGGTGTATCAACCCCGTTAAAAATAACCAAAAAATTACACTTATCTCTAATTCCCTTGGGAATTTGAGTGTACCGCTGGGTGACGTAAATAACATCTGTGTTTTTATGTCTGCCCCATGAAAATATTCTGGCTGGATTTGCTTGTTTGTCAAGCATGACATCATCGTAAACCACTAGTTTGTTGATATTCCCGTAAAGATCCTCGACGGACGGCGCTTCATCGCTCTCTGTGATAAATTTAATAACATCGTCCTCGGCCGCTGCAGATTCATTGAATTCCTTAAGAACATTATAGCAGCGTTGGTTATCCACAGATGGCGGTACTAAATACAGTTGGTCCCATTTGAGCCACCTCAATATCAGGTTGAGCAACAACTGGGTTTAACCCGACCCAGATGGAGCAATTATAATAGCTCAAATGGAATTTGGCAACTCTGGATGATGCTTCATCGGTGCTTGCTCACGAGTTACTAAAAAGTCAATCACGTTCATATTGTACAGATATAATATTATTTATAATCATGAGTTTATATTGTGTTACATGCAAAACAGTCACTAGTAAAAAATTTCTGAGAGCAACCACGTTGAGAAATAACACGCCGACACTTACAGGTAAATGCGTAAAATGCGGGACAAATAAATATAAGTTTGTGAGTATTTCTGTTTCAACAGCGGGCGGCGATATTGCTAAGACACTCGGGAAAACACATGGAACGCCATGGGCTATGTGTCCTGGGGAAAAGCATCTTCCATGATACAATTATTGTGGTTCTGGAACTCGCCATGATATTAGACATGACGAAAAAAATCAACCAAAATAGGGCGAATTCCCGGTAAATGAGATTGATCAAGCGTGCCGTGTTCATGATGTCACGTAAAAAAAACACCCTGATCTACTGTTATTTATTTTTAATTAAATTATTTGTTAGTTTTAATTTTTTGAATTTCATTACACGCTATTGTAATGTAACATTGAGTTCAGTTCTGTTTGACAACACTGACTTTTTTTATTTTTTATTTTATTGACGTAAACAAATAACATTGTATCTAGTTTCTGACCTTGTTTCATAACCAGTAACAATTTTGGCAAACAACATTTTCTTATTTTAATTTTTTTTTTTTTTTTTTTTTTTGTCTTTCTCAGAGTAAGAATCTTTAAGTTGAGTCAATGTCATACCTGGACCACGTTACAAATAGCATAAGAAACTTCTATTTTTCCAGAAGAATGAACTTTTGACCCTCATCCGGGAATCTGTTTTGCGTCTTAATTAGCGTTTAACTGTTTTTTGTGATAGAAGTTTGTCAGTCGGGCTCCAAACAATTGACACATCAAGTTGTTATTATGTTGTGACCAGTTTGGGTTGAATTTTTATTTTCTTCAAATTATTGAATTCAAGTGATTCTTTTTCATGGAAATACAAAAGTGCTCCTACAAAATTCTTGGATAAGACATTTATTGGAAGTTATACTGAATTCAAAACTGGAATAATATTTTATGTGATTCAACAAAGGGCTGTTGGCACTGCAGCACTTCGCTGACCACAACAGACGTCATCGAATTCCATTTTGGATTTCATTGGGACTCGAACTCACCTTCATTCAGGACTTTTTATTGCTTGGATTTCTATTTTTTAAATTCTTGGATTATTTTTGGATTTAATTTGTAAAACCGTAAGTTCTATTTTCTTAATGTTTCACTTTGTATTCTAGGGAAATAAATTATTTGTTAAATTTTACAAAGCTTGTTGTCTTCACTCTTTTCTGTTACTTATTTCAAGAGCACAGACTCGTAACACTACAACAACGACATATCGTGGATGTCATGTTAATTCACGCGCTGAATTAGGTAAAGAATAAAAAACATACCAGAATCACTCGCAAATTGGTTGATAAGATCCGCGATGCAAGGTAAAATAGTGTTGGGAGCGGGTAACTAAACGCCAACAATTACATAATGGAGTCGGTCTATAATAGTCCAAGAGGATATTGCAGAGGTACAGCAGCAATTAAAATTCTCGCCGATGCAGCAGGTGCCACACGACCTGTAGCCGCAGATTGGTTGTCACGACAGACCATATGGCAAAGTTATCTTAAACGTCCCAGAATAATTCAACATGGACGGTTTGGTGTCAGCACATCCGACGAAGTTCATCTCGCAGATATCTTGTTTTTACCACAAGACGTACACAAACGACGCATATACATATACGCTTTGACTGTCGTTGATGTTGCAAGCAGATATAAAGAGGCTGAACCGTTATCGTCCAAAACAGCAACTGAGATCTCAACAGCGTTTGAACGAATTTATCAACCTGGACCATTGCGCTGGCCACAATTGCTACAGGTTGAACTTGGCAAAGAATTTCTCGGTGAAGTAACGACGCTGATGCAGCAACAACACGATAAGATCAGACGTGGACACCCCTCGATTCATCGCGATCAGGCAATCATTGAACGATTTAATCAAACACTTACACAGCGACTCTTTGGACATCAATATGTCAAAAATTACAGTACGTTCAGGACAGATCTTGTGAATGGGTTGCGAGACAACCTTATGTGGTGGCCGCGTTGAACAACAAGGTCACGAGTGGAATTAACGTGAAACCTGTGGATGCAATTGCGGGAAAACAAATACCAGGACGAAAGTCACCAGATCAGCTACAACAACCAGTGTTGGGTAGCACAGTAATAGTGAGGTATTTATATGAAACTTTTGAACTTGAGGGTGGCGCAGCAAGAACAGATGATCCTGTGTGGAGTGTAACAACACAAAAAATTTCCAGCGTGGTAAGATCTACTACGCAGCCACCAGTCTATGAATTAGATTGAACAGCCCTCAACGTGGATTTGTGCGTGAACAATTACAGATAATTCCTGAAAACACCCAGTTACTGCCAGATTGGATACGGTGTCACAGACGCTAGCGGGGGACTCCCCACACGCGCCAACAAATAATGCTAACAAGAATCACATGTGTTGAGGAACAAAGCTCCTCTGCCTCTGTTACATTCAAGACATGTCAGTGTGACATTTTCGCGTGTGTGGCCGAGACTTGTATTGATTCTGTCCACAGTAAATTGTCGTACGTCACTAGAAAAATATTGCCACAACATTATCGTGTTACACAAGACAGTGATTATTTTGTCGTTGTTTCAGCATCATGACAAATTCCACATCCAGATCAATCTGGCGTAATTTATTTTTCTCATCTCGCGCATAACCAGCTAATTTTTTCTTCACTGCATTGATAATTCCTGGTGACACCGTTGTTGTTTGTGACGCTTTTGGCATCTCCAACATGTAGACAACTCTGTGTAACTGAGATATTTTTGTTACTCTAGACACAGCCAAATAAACTGAATTTGACCATTCGATGCTATCATCGACAATCCAAATATTGGTATCTGATGTTGTTAATCCCTGAAACGAATGATTTGTTATCGTATATCCCAGAGTTCAGCACGATGGGTTTAACGACAACGCTTGTTGTACAGCATCCACTGGAACCTCGACGATATCATTAAGAATGAGTTTTTGTCTCATGCCGGTTCCAGGAATGTCAACGAGTATATTTTGTCTGCGTGTATCTTTTGGTCTATAACATAATATAACTAGTTGATCAGGACATTTTTCCTTGTGAAGCTCAAATAATTTACGCTGAAGTGAATCACGGACGATTTTCCTGGATGCAACTATTAGATCATTAGGGCGCCATAAGTTCCAGAAATCTGACATTGGAGTCTCTGAAATTACGGTAAGCAGTATTTCACACTGAATTTTGTCAGGTTGTAATTTGATTTAACGATTACAGTTGTCGTAGTTGTTCATCCTGTGATCAATGATCGTACAAAACTTCTTCATAGCGGCTAACATAGTTGATTACTATTCGTGTGCACGGCAGAGGCTGTCCATGGTCGCCGCACATGATAATTGCAGTAGATTTTGTTGATAACCAATCAAGAAATGTCTGTAATGTTTCTTTGGATACTGTACAAATCTCAACCCAGATAATTATTCTCTGAAAATAAGTCTCACCCATTCGTTGGGCGTCCATGTATCATCTCGCCATCTACAGAATCTCTGATACGTACATGCACTGACATCACGTTTACTCATCTTCTTGGCAAGCCGGTGAGCGGGCGTCAACATAATCATGTCAGAGTTTTTAAAGAATTCTATCGCACGTGTTGTTTTACCAGAACCACCTGGACCATTCAGACAGACCGTGCTATATCTCGGGATTGGATCGTTTAATGACGGTGATAATGAAATCGGTGATAAATTATCGTTGCGATAATAAATATCTGGTATCTCAACGTCAGCCGACTCTGAATATTTACGTATTTGTTCGTGTTTTTTATTCGCCACGACCCCCAGTTTACACCGCTGGTGTCTTCTGCGACAAAAGGCTCAAGAAGGTCTATTTTACAACAATTAGCATAAAAAGAATCCGTGGCGACTCTAACAGCGTCATTGGGAAATCTGTTGATGATCGACAACAAATTTAATGACGTGTATGCTAGCATGGATGATCTTACAAGAGTAAATTGAGGAGAATTGCCTTCGAGGTACCTAATGATCATTCCAATACATATACCACCGTGTGTTGTTGCATTTCTCCGTGACACCAATATACATTTCGCCTCTGTGTCCTTGAAGACAAAATCTAATTCTGCTGGATACATAATTGATCTTGTATAATGATATGATGTCGCTGATGTGAATTTGCCAATAATTTTTCTACATATTTCTTTTTCATCTTGTGGTAATCAAACTTGTTTTTGTTGTTTGTACGAAATTATTGCATATGTTATACTCAACGATGCGAGAATCTTTGCATCGAGCATGTATCGTAATAATACAAAAGGAGCCCAACCACGCGGATTGTTTGCGCAACAATGGTTGAGATTGCCACTGGTATCCGGTTTATCAAAGTGTCTACCAAACCAGATTGGTATAACCGGATGAATACTCCTGAAACCTCGAATTTGGTCAAGGTGGAAACGACCAAATAAGGGGTGTGTGATGGGTATCGGGTATGAAAACCATGCAAATGTTAGATTGTATCACTAGTTTGTACTAACTGTTCTCCAATTTAGAGGATTTTTATTTCAACGTCTCTCAGACATTATCTAGTTAGGGACCCGTTCTAACAGTAATCAAGGTTTGAATAAATTCGTAGAGCCAATTCGAGAAACTAGCGGCTAGATAAAGGAAGTCGAGCAGAAAACATGCTGTAAGGTTATATCTTACGTTGACATTTGGGCCATTACGTAACCTTTTCAGTGAGTTTTGATATGGAACCTTCTTTGATATTTTACTTCTTCTAGGGGATTGCGACCACCAACGACGGAAGTTCTGATGTATTTCGTTGAGAGGAAACAGCGTAATAAATGAAGCCATATATGGGCCGTGTATGAAATACATGCAAATGTTAAGAGATTGTATCACTAGTTTATACTAAGAGTACTCCAACTTAGATGATTTTGATTTCAATGTCTCTTGGTCTGCATTTAAAAGGGGACCCGTTCCAACAGCAGAAAAAGTTTGAAGAAAATTCAAGTAGCCGATTTTGAGAAATTTTCGGCTAGATAGGGGAAGTCGAGGGCAACGCTTGCCGTCAGAAGATGAGATCATACATATATTGTTGGGTCATTACGTCCCCTCTTAAGAGTTTTGACATGGACCTTTCTTTGATATTTGATCTCTAGGGGATAGAGTCCATCCACGAAGGGAATTCGTAACGAGATAGGAACGAAATAAGGGCCGAACGGTAAGCACCGGGTATGAAAAACACGCAAATGTTAATTGATTGTATCACTAATTTTTACTGATTGTGCTCCAACTTAGAGGATTTTGATATCAACGTCTCTTGTACGATATTAAATTAACGACCCGTTCTAACAGTTAGAAAGTTTTGAAGAAAATTCGTCGAGCCGATTTCAAGAAATTAGCGGCTACATAAAAGAAGCCGAGTAGAACACATGCCTTAAGATTATATCGTACGTTTACTATTGGGCCATTACGTCACCTCTTTGTACTGTTTTGACATGGACCCTTCTTTGATATTCTATATGTAGGGGAGAGAGTTCACCTACGAAGAATATCTTGACGCTTTTCGTCGAGAGGAAACAGCGAAATAAATGGCGCCTTATGTGTCCCGGGTAAGAAAAACACGCAAATATTAATAGATGGTATCTATGTTTTTTACTAATTGTACTCCATCTCAGAGGACTTTGATTTCAACATCTCCTGGACAGCGTCTAACTAGTGATCTGTTCTAAAAGTAGTAAAAATTAGAAGAGATTTCGTAGAGCCAATTTCGAGAAATTCGCGACGTGATGAAGGAGGTCAAGTACAATGCATGCCGTAAGAAGATGGTATCTGATGTATTCAGTTGGGCTTTTACTTACTATCTTAAGAGCTTTGACATCGGCCTGTTATTTAATGTTATCTCTAGGGGATAGAGTCCATCGACGATGGAAGTCCTGACAAATTTCATCGAGAGGAAATATGGAAATAAGATGCGTCCTATGGGTACTGGGTATGAAAACAACCCTCTCAAATTGTAATATATTTATATCAATAGTTTATACTAATTGAGTTTCTACTCAGAGGATTTTGATTTCAACGCCTCTTTGACATTATCTAATTAGGGACCCGTTCTTACAGTTCGAAAAATTTGAAGAAAATTAGTCGAATCCATTTAGAGTTTTGACATGGACCCTTCTATAATATTCTATTTCTAGGGTCTAGGGGATAGAATAAATCTACAAAGGAAGTCCTTACGAATTTCGTCGAGAGGAATCAGCGATATAAGGAGGAGTAGGCTATACGAACCGGGTATGAAACGCGCGACAAGAACCCAGAAATAAGATGGTATCCCGCTGGGGTAGAAATCTATCGCACTCTAAAGCACCAGCCCTCAGAGACATTCAGCGGGTTATCACTCTAAATACAAAGACCTATACTAAAGAACCCGAGATAGCTAGACTCTGTGTAATGTAGCCAAGTGAGTTTCTGCTACAATAATTTGACCCAATCAAAAACCTACTTAGATGATTTTTATTTCAACGGTTCCTGGGCGGTTTTGTAGGTAGTTATGTGTTCCAACGGTAGGCAAGGTTTGGAGAAAATTCGATGAGCTGATTTCGAGACACTTGCAGCTATACAAAGGGGGTCGGGTAAAACACATGCTGTAAGAATATTTTACCTCATCTGTACAGTTGGGAAATTATGTACCCCATTTAAAGAGCTTTGACATGGACTGTTCATTGATATTTTATCTCTAGGATATAGAGTCCACCTACGAAATAAGTCCTGACGAATTCCGTGGAGACGAAACAGCGAAATAAGGGGCGCCTTAAGGAGTACCGGCTATGAAAAACACTCAAATGATAATAAACTGTATCAATAGTTTGTACACATGGAACCCTTACTTAGAGGATATTGATCTCAACGCTTCTTATACAATATCGAAATAAGTCCCCTTTCTAACAGCAGAAAAAGTTTAAAGGAAATTCGTCGAGCCGATTTCGAGAAACTCGCGACTAGATAAAGGAAGTCGAGCAGAACACAAGCCGTACGATTATATCGTACGTTTAAAGTTGGGCCATTACGTCCACTCTTTATACATGAATCCTTCAATAATATTTTATCTCTATGAGAGAGAGTCCACCTACGACGGAAGCCCAGCCAAATTTCGTGGAGACGAAACAGCCAAATAAGGGGCGCCTTAGGGGGAATCGGCTATAAAAACACGCAAATCTTAATAAACTGTATCAATAGTTTTTTCTCATGGAAACCTTACTTAGAGAATTTTGATTTCAGTGCCTCTTATACTGTATCGAAATAAGGCCCCTTTCTAACATCAGAAAAAGTTTAAAGAAACTTCGTCGAGCCGATTTCGAGAAACTCGTGACTAAATCAAGGAGGTCAACCAGAACACATGCCATAAGATTATATCTTATGTTTATATTTGGACCGTTTAATCCACTCTTTATACAGTCTTGACTAAACGACTACGCCTGACCTTTGTAGGAGTGAAAAAAAATCTACGTCAGAGAATTTTGGTCTAATGGTGGTCTCGGTGAACACAATAAGGTCATTCATGTCTATGGCGTCGTAATGACTTGTGCAATTCCATAGGTCATCATTTCTTACGTACATGGCGAGGTTCGCCAGAGCGCTTAGGAGGGAGTCGTCTGTGTCTCTGCGAGCGTCTGAAGCTGTCCACCAATATGGCTTACATGCAGTGATAGGACCTGTTTCAATTAACAGCTGCGCAAAAACAATGCCGTCTACATCAGCACACCAGGCTTCAGTCGTTGTCGAGCGCAATTAGCATCGCAATCGGCCCATCAGACATTTTCTGAACAGAGAGTAGTAGCCGACGCCGCGGGCAAGTCAGAGGCACGCGACCATACACAAGAGCCAAAACTTTCCAATGAGTCACTCAGTTTTGCGAGTTGCCGAGGTTGAAAATGCTGACCTTTGTACACTTCGCCATGGCAGACGCGCTAGCTCGTCGCGCATGCAGACGCCGAAGAAGTGTTTTCTGAGCCGGAGTCTGTTAAAGTTGGAGAATGTGCTCGCCATCGCCCCAGGTCCTTGCCTCCAACTCTGCGGTTGATGGATTTTAGGGCCATCCCAGCTAAGGTGCCTAGTGGCAGCCTTGAATGTCGCTAATTGTGTCGCGTTCACCGCCGCCCTGGCAGCAATAGACAAGGACGAGAGACGAGCAAGAAGGAGAATCGAGAAAGATACCGAATTCTCTGCAATCGAAGACGGCTTGGAAAAATGCTTTGTAGGCCACCCGTATGCGCATGTCCAGGGTGGCCCTCAACATTATTAGATGCTAGAGCTGGACCACAGCCTGTCACTCCGGCCAACCTTCCAGGCTGCGAGTCTCTCCAATTGTTAGAGGGTGAGGACTTCAAATTGTCTTTTTGTAGGGCATCACATGCATGTATGTACCATGGGTGGACATCAAATCTTCCTTTGCGGCGGGAGCTTGGAACACTGTCTTTAGTTCTCCACCGCCAGAGAAGGAATGAAGATATGCTCTCCTTATCTTCTTTGTTATACGTAACATATACTGAGCTCCATATCTCTAGAAATCTCCCCCAGAAATTTTCAATAAATCTATCCAGTGATGGAACGGATCCATAGACATAGATTCTCCAAGAGGCGCTGTAATCAAACTTCTCCAAATACAGTATCTGTACGTACAAAAATATTGATACAATCGATAGCCATTGAACGTGTTTTATATATCCGATGCCCAGAAATTGCCCCCTCCCCCATTTCACTGATTACTCTCACTTCGTCAAAATTTATTTCGTGGTTTAAAACTTATTACCAGACATTAAAACTCAAGAAGAGCCAATGTAAAACTATTTATAGGGGTATTCAAGGGTCCTTGTGTATATATACGATTTAATCCTACACCTGCCTCGCAAAGTTTTACTAAAATTTGCTAAAGGGCTGTAACGCTTCAATACTTGGTAGTCTTTCGGGAGCCGAGGAAGACATGTTGTGCAGTCTCATCGTTTATGGGCGGGTATGTGGCTTCGGAGTCCAAATTCCGATGCACATAGGCGGTTGCAGGTGGGGCATGGGACACCGGTGGTTGGGGGTGGCTGGGACGCAGCTATGTGACGTCACTCACGATCTGCAGCAAGACGCTGGTGGCGGTCAGCCTCGAAGGTGGAACTGGCTTTTCTGGTCAGGGCTCGCCTGTGACTTCTGTCTGAGGCAGCGAGCTCGAGCTGATGGGGATGAAGGTCTGCCCATTTGATGTGCGTCTTGAGGTTGTCTATGTACCTCTTGTGAGGGTGGCCTTGGTTTCGGTTGCCCTGGACTAGCTCGCCAAAGAACAGCTGCTTTGGGATTTGTTTTGATCCATGCGGATAACATGGCCGGTCCAACGAAGCTGGGCCTGGATTAGTTTGGCTTCGATGCTTGTAGTGTTGGCTCTATCAAGGACTTCCTGGTGAGGGATTCGGTCCTGCCACTTGGTCCTCATGATGGTTCTCAAGGAGCGCTGGTGGAGTTGTTCGAACTGACTGATGTGCCTTCGGTATACTGTCCACGTTTCACAGCCATACAAGAGAGACGTGAGGACAACTGCATTGTACACCTTCATCTTTGTTGACAGGCGTATATCCTTGTGCTGAAAGACCTTGATTCGGAGTCGTCCGAGTGCTTGGCTGGCTTTTTGGATCCTCGCAGTGATCTCTTTGTCTAGGGAGCCATCATTGGATATTGTGCTGCCTAGGTATTTGAAACTGTCGACATTCTTCAGCTGCGTATCGCCGATGGTGAAGCAGGGTTGTGAAGGGACAGTATTTGGGGCGGACTGGAAGAGGATTTCTGCCTATCCTTGGCTAACTGTGAGTCCGAACAGATTGGAGGCTTCAGAGAACTTGTCCACAATTGTCTGTAGGTGAATCTCTTCATGGGCCATGAGGGTACAGTCATCTACAAAAAGTGCTTCAGTGATGAGTCTTTCAATCGTCTTGGCTTTTGTAGCTAAGCGACGGAGATCAAACACTGATCCATCCAGGCCATATCTAATGTAGATACTAAGGTCAAGGTTACGGATGGCGTGGAGCAGTACTTGCGTGAAGAAGAGGTTGAAGACTACCAGAGCGAGTACACAGATCCCTGTTTGACACCGTTAGATATGGGGAATTTCTCAGAGGGTTCACCGTCTGAGAGAATCTCTCCAGTCATGTCATCATGGAAGAGCCGGATGAGTTTGGTAAACTTTTGAGGACAACCAAGCTTCTTGAGTATTACCCACAATGTGTCTCTCTTGACTGTATCGAATGCCTTAGTCAGGTCCACGAAGACGACATACAGATTCATATTCTGCTCAAGGCATTTCACTTGAACTTGTCTTACTGCGAAAATCATGTCAACGGTGATACGGTCCGGGCGAAAACCAAACTGAGACTCGGGGAGGTTGTCTTCTGACACTGCCGCGAAACGTTTTTTGAGAATTATGCGAGCAAGTATTTTGCCAGCCAAGGAGAGTAAGGAGATTCCTCTGTAGTTACTGCAGTCCGCATGTTCATATAGAGGGTCACAATTGATGCGTCGTGGAGGTCGTGTGGCATCTCCTCTTCCTTCCAGATGCTGATTAGCACATCATGGAATGCCTCTAGAGTTTTTTCACTGAGAGTCTTGCACACCTCCGCTGGGACACCATCCTTTCCAGGTGCCTTGCCACAGTTCATTTGTTTAATGGCCGTCCTCAACTCTTCTATTGTTGGCGGAACATCCACTTGGTCATGCGACGGCTGTTGCAGTATTTGGTCAAGAGCAATACGACATAATCTTACGATATGTGTTCTGCTCGACTTGCTTTATTTACTCACGAGTTTCTCGAAATAGGCTCGACGAATTTTCTTTCAACTTTCTCTGCTGTTAGGAAGGGACCTTATGTCGATACTGTATAAGAGGCATTGAAATCAAAATTCTCTAAGTAAGGGTTCCATGAGAACAAACTATTGATATAGTTGATTCACATTTACGCGTTTTTCATAGCCGGTACCCCTAAGGCGCCCCTTATTTGGCTGCTTCGTCTCCACGAAATTCGGCAGGACTTCCTTCGTAGGTGGACACTATCTCCTAGAAATAAAATATCAATGAAGGGCTCATGTATAAAGAGTGGACGTGATGGCCCAAATGTAAACGTACGATATAATCGTACGGTATGTGTTCTGCTCGACTTGCTTTATTTACTCACGAGTTTCTCGAAATCGGCTCGACGAATTTTCTTTAAACGTTTTCTGCTGTTAGGAAGGGGCCTTATGTCGATACTATATAAAAGGCACTGAAATCAAAATTCTCTAAGTAAGGGTCCCATGAGAACAAACTATTGATACAGTTAATTCACATTTGCGCGTTTTTCATAGCCGGTACCGCTAAGGTGTCCTACACCACAATGTCACAAGTTGATGGTTTCTCCTTATTTCATTTATTTATGGTACTGGTAATATTTCACGGTAATAATATACAACTCAATCACCACGTACTCGGAACTCTTTTACCTCCGCTACCTCAGGCCAGTCAAATCAATCTTTAAAGCCTCATTTCGCCTGTTACCTCGAACCATATCTACCATCTTATGAACAATACAAGCCGTCTCCAGACAACGGAACCGTCGGTTCTCAATTACTCTATTATACAATTTACCAGTCACCCATCACAAATTCTGCATATGGACTCACATAATCTTTCGATGCAGTTAGGTTTTAATAGGGACTACTCAGCTCCAGGGACACTTATGAGACTCTGACCTGAACTCACTATAAAATTAAACCATGCCATCCTAGAATCTCAACAAAAGTGCAATCTGTGACGTTTGCCCCTACCAATGGCTAATTAGTCGGGCTGAGGACACCGACTTCACAACATCAAGCAAGTGATCACTAAAATCTATGAAATCTTTAAAATGGAGAGCTATATGCAAATGGCGGATACTCCAAAATTTATTACAATATCAAAGATGGATCAAGTAAAAACTGTGTATTGTTGGGACTTATTAGCTCAAATGTAAGCGTAATATAATGTTTTACGTCGTGTGTTGTGCTCTACTAACTTTATCTTGCCAAGAATTTCTCGAATTTGGCTCGACGTTTTTTTCTTCCACTTTTTCCTACTGTTATTTAGATAAAATCCAAGAGGCGTTGTAATCAAAATCCTCTTAGTAGAGGTTCAATTAGTGTACAATGTTGATACAATCTATAACATTTTAGTGTTGTTCATACCTGGTACCCATCGTTGTTACTTATCGACGTTATTCGTCAGGACTTCCTTCGTGGGTGGACTCTATCGCACAGAGATAAAATATCAGAGAAGGTCCATTGTCAGAACTCTTTAAAGAGGAAACATAGAGGCCCATCTATTTACGTAAGGTATAATCTTCTGATCGCATGTATTGTGCCAAACCTCTTTCATCTAACCGCGAATTCGTCGAAATCGTCTCGACGATTTTTCTTCTAACGTTTCCTACTGTTGAGATCGGTCACTCTCTACGGACTTTCAAACAGGGGTTGAAATCAAAATTCTCTGAGTTAGGGTTCAAGCATCGCAAAGTGTGGCTGCAATCTGTTAACTAGATATTGTCCAAGAGGCGTTGAAATCAATATCTTCTGGATAGGGGTTCAATAATTACAATCTTTTCAATCGATCCAAATTGTGCGTCTTTTTCATACCCGGTGCTCGTTGGTTGTCCCTTTTTTCGCTGATTCCTTTCGATGAGATTCGTCGGGACTTCTTTCGTGGCTCGACACTATCCCCTAGAGATAAAATATCAGAGAAGGTCCATGTCAAAACTCGTTAAAGAGAAGAGATATTGGCCCACCTGTATAAGTAAGATATACTCTCACCTCTTCCCTTTATGTAGCCCAATTTCTGGAAATCGGTTAAACGAATTTTTTTTAATGACTTTGGCTTCTGCTGCAACGGATTCCTGAATAGAAACTGGCCATCAGACGTTGCAATCAACATCGTTTAGGTACCGGTTTAATTCATACTAAGTATTGACAGATTTCATCCACACTGAGCATGTTTCATACACCTACCCGTATGTTAGTTTACCCAGTTCCAAGGACATCAAAACAACAGTCGATGTCAACTGAAGGCTTCCTAAAGCCGTAGATACTTGAAATAATTCTTCTCTAAGCACATTATGAACACAAAAGAGAAATCTCCAATTTCACACTTGTATGTTGTTTTTTTTGTGTGGTTCCACGTTTCCTTGAGTCATTAGTAAGCTTTTCGAATCCGAAAACTATTAGTTCGCGCCATGCACAGCAGGACGCGACCCAAACACCTAACACAACTAATTAATCGTATCTCAAATTACTAATTATGTATACCCACCAATATTCTAACACCTTCCTACACATAGTCCGGGATTTGTCTCCAGTCAGCTTTTTATAGCTGGCACCAAAGAACACTCGTATTTCTCTAACTGGGTTAGAACAACAACAAAGCAAGCCCTGAAGGGCTTTTAATCTTCAATAAGTAAGTTATAACAAATTACTTATTGAACTGTGAATAAAAAATGAATAGCCAAATGGATTTTAATAACGAATAAGTAACCAAATGTATGCAGAAATAGTTGAATCGGGAATAAGTAACTGGTTTCTTATTCCTTATTCAATCGGTAACTGGTTACTTATTCCTTATTCAATAGGGAATAAGGAATAAGGAATAAGTAACCAGCTTGACGTCAATGGTCTGGTTTGTAGTTTAATTGAACAGCAACAGACGCAGCTTCTTACTACCGAGGTAGTTGCAGTCACGTTCTTTCCCCAAGAACACCACATGGTAGTCGACCGGGTATGTTTAATGGAAGGATTCGAACTAACACCAGATCGGTATTGAGTCATGCATGCTACCCACTGAGTCACCTTGTTTACTGCGTCCATTAGTCACTTGTTAGGACATGCAAGAGAACGGATTGGAGATAATAGTTCACACCCGTTACCAAAAAACTGCAAGTCAGCACAGAAAAATGGACCACTTACAAATGACAATTTCAATTATCCCTGGTTTTAAATAAAACATCTTTTATGAACGTAAAGTGCGATTTTTACATATCGCTCTTGGCTTGGCTGCATTATATCCTTCTTGATTTCATCGCCAGTGACCGATGAAAGAGCTACCTCTTTGCAGAAACCAACTTTTCAATTACGAGAACGGTTTTACCGTGATCTGGTCCCGGATGTTAAGGCAAATGTAGACCCAGTGTGTTGAAAATACATTCTATGTGCAGTTAACATTCACCATAACAGAAGGAATTATTAATTTACTTGACTGCAACTGAACAATTCAAGCGCATTACATCAGAAGTCTGTTTTGATAAACTAATGTGATCCTATCCGGAGGCTCAGTCACTCAGTATCTCACTGTGTTATGTATATGACTCTCTCTATATATATATCTTTCGACAAATCAATGCTGCACCGATCAAACAAACATAACTTGTTATTAGTTGGATCTTCGGTTTAAGAAAGTGTAATCGGAAGATAAAAACCTTGGCATGTAATGCAAAGTCGTGTGGTGGGAAGGAGGGAGGTGCATTTAGCGCCAAACAATGATGCTGGAAAAGAGACAAAGACAGAAAAAAATAACGAAAGAGAGAAAATGAAGACATAAGCCAAACCTAGGGTATCCTATCTCTCTGCATACGACCTTAGCAAAATTAATGTCCGCATAGTCATCACACACCGTCCCCCATTGGCCATTGTGATAAACCTCGACGCGTCCTTCGTAGGGTACGGCTCCTCCGACCAATCGCACTGGGACGTATGTGTTTTGACCTAAGAAAGATGAGGAAAATGTGAATACATTTTTTTAGAACATAAATGGTCCATATAAAATAACACCCACCTCTAAGAACACGACATTTGTCGGAATCATAAGTGAAACATTAAGCAGACATTAGTGTACATTTAAAGTTGACCATGACATCTAAAGTCAAGAACTTTGTTGCAGATCCTACCCAGGATGGGTTGGAGTCATTTAAAAAGAACGAGAAGCTAGAGTTCCCAGGCCTCGAGGTCTTTCTTATGCGATGGTTTCTTTAACAAAACAAAAGATAAAGAATATTTTAGTTCATTTTTTGGTGGAAAAGGGTATTCTTCAAAAAAGTGTGTTTGATTTGATAAGGAATTCTAGAGCTGGTTCAGACAGGAGACTGGGGGTAATTTCAGTTTCAAAAACATATGGAAGCAGTTATGAAAGCCTCAGCTTCACCAGGACGTACTGTACATGCAAATGCAGAGTCAGAAGGAAGAAAGAAAAATGCAAATGCAAACACAAAATTATGGAAGAACAATTCTAATGTAAAAAGATGAAAGAACAATGCAAAAGGAAGCTAGAGAAATGCAAATGCTAGAGGAAGAGAGAGAAAAACGCAATTTAAATTAAAGTACCAAGAACTGCCAAGTACAGCACACTCTTCCCCTTTATATACAAGTAAAGGTTTTGATGTTACCAAACATATTAGGTTGGTAACCCCTTTTAAATAAAAGGAGGTAGATAAATATTTTCTTCATTTCGAGAACATCGATGAAAAATGTAAAATGGCCGAGGGAGCATTGGACCTTGTTATTACATAGTGTACATATTAGCGAAGAGCGTGAAGTCTACACTTCACAGTCAGTAGAGCAAATTTGTAATGAATATGTGGTTAAGGAATGTATCGTGAAGGGCTGTGAGCTGGTACCTGAGGCATATCTTCAAAGGTTTAAAAATTGTTAAAAGAAACTAGTTTGACTCGAGTCGAGTTTGCAAGGGAAAAAGAACTGTTTAATCGGTGATGCACAGCCAAAAGGTTGACTAAAATTATGATGAACTCAGACAACTCATATTGATTAAAGATTTAAAGAACTGCGTCAGTATCGACGTATAAATCTACCTCGACGAGAGAAAGGTGTGCTCTATGATTGTATGTTTCCACTTTAGAGATGAGTCATTCTTGTATTAAGTGCGTACAAATCATTCCTAAATTCCAAGGTTGAGCTGTACTATTAATACAGGTAAACATCGAGTGATCTTACTTTAGGTCTTGAGTTATTTAAAGGACAACCTAAACTAATTTCTGATTAGCTAGTTTAAACCACCCGACTTTGTTTACAGATGAGATTATTCTAAAATCGAAATGCGATGCTCTCTGTACTCCTTCTGTTTGAACACAAGAGTTGAATTACGGAGAATTAGGCCTTCTTAGTATTAATATCAGTCTTGGAATGATTTTTAGTTCTGTTTATTTGAGAAGATTCGTTGATTTAATTCAATTATCATTGGAATTAAGTGTTCAAACTATTCAGACTACCTGGAATTATAGCTATTACGGAATTACTTTTCATTCATTTGAAGACATATTGGGACTATATCGGTGTGATTCATTCATTACTATTGGTATACCAGTACATTAGTGAACATCATTCGGAATAGCACTAAAAGTCATTAAGATTATTCGATACTTTTGGATAACATCGAACGTTAATGACTGTTTAGGAATTCATTCACCATTCTGTAACTTATTTTTAATTTTTTCACTTTGAATTTTAGCGAAATAAATTATATTTATAATTGTACAAAACGTGTTGGTTTTCGCTCTTTTGCTACTTATTTTAAGACCATAGAGTCGTAACACGTGACTAATGGATAAAATGAAAGCGCAAATTAGTTATAAGGTAAAGCCAATGTGTATTTATTGATCGAAAGTACAGCGGATATTGCTTGAAATTTCCAGTGCGATTAGGCTTGTTATTTCACGCAAAAAAAGGCTATCGATGTCTATAGTGCCTCACAGTGCAATATTGAGCAACAACGATATCCTTTTCTGCATTATATTCTTAAATGTCAGTTCACCTGCAACGCAAGACTGACTACATCTTTAACGCTTAATATTTTTATGTGGTTATTTATATGTTTGGCTGGCACAATCTTGCCAATTTAGGAAGGCACTAGCTAACTATTACCCTAGAACAATGATTTGGCTGAGGACATTTTCGCCAAAACAAAACCATACAGCAATCATAAATCAAGAAATTAAAATAGGCAATGTTGCTGTCGTGAAAAGTGCTATTTTGTGCATTTTGTGACATTTCATGACAACAATTGTACAGAAAATAAACCTAAATATAGGTTGGCTCCTATCGTCATACTTTGCCTAATGTCTGCATCTACAGTTAACGTTTCTTTACTTAAGAGGATGTCTGCATATACAGTTAATGTCTCTATTCAGACAGAAACAATTCGCAATATATTAAACTGTAGAATATATTTTTTACTTCGTCCTTCGTGTAGTAATCATAAACCGTTTAATAAGTTCATGCTTTAGCTCAACACGAAGGATGTTTGTGGCCTTGAATTCTGTTTTTGTTTCTTGGCTTGTTTATTTTCTTGTTGTTGTTGTTGTTGTTGTTGTTGTTTTCTAGTGAATCAGTATATTTTCGAATTCAACAACGTTCTCGATCATTTCTTATAAAATTGATAAGCACAAACTAATAAATTATTACGAAATATACTAAAATGGGTAAATGTACTAGAATGTGCAAATACACTCAAACGGCACGTTCAGTTCCAATATTGGAGCACTGCGTATATTTATAAGCACTTGTAAAGGTCTAAGATTAAAAATACATGTTCCGTAAAACATTATTATCAACTTTTGAGGGAAAAAAAACTTGCTCGTACAGTTGATTACCGTGTACACATGACTTTTTTTTTATTTAAGTTACCTCAGATTTTCTGAACTATCGGAAAGTGGTTCAAAAGAAATTTTTCTAAAGCAGAGTACCTCTAAAAGCTACCGTAATTAGCAGTTTCGCATCATGTAGGCATAGGAGAATATTATTGCACCGGATAAAGATTGAATTCGTATAAGTGAAAAGACAGAATCCACGTAAAAGTTAAGGCATTCATTCAAGTATTGGAAAAATAAGAACGAAAATTTCCACCGCACCGATAGTGTAGCATGTTTGGCGAACTAGACGTATTAAGTACAGTACATCGAACTCAACCCCCACACCACCCATTCACAATGGTACAGTGCGCAATAAGTTATTATTTGTCCAAGTCATAAATGCAGCCTGAATTGGCATTGTGATGTGAAAACATATGAGCTCACCTCCACATCTAATAGCAACATCCTCTTCATGAGCGCAGTCGCTTGTTCCCCAAGAGCTATGGCTGCAATCTGCAATACTGGATTCAGTCCCAGCACAGCAAACTTCATCTAGCCAAATCCTTAATGAAGACGAGTTGGCAGTGTTGAATTCATCTGCTTTAACAACATCAGCACCGTCGCTAAAAGTAAATATACATCTCAGTAGCAAATAAAGTTTTTCTCCATTTAAAATCCAGGAATATATATATATATATATATATATATATATATATATATATATATATATATATATATATATATATATATATATATATATATATATATATATATATATATATAAACTTATGTTTCTAAAATTAAAACTTATTTTTCTCATTGTACTGTAAGTACCTCAATTATACTGTCCACCGCAAAGGAACACGTAAACTAAATAACAGAAAAAATGACGAGATTCATTATCGAATGATAATTTAAAAGTATGACTATTAAGAATTCTTTAAAATAAAAAGGATGGAAAAAAAAAGTTTAGCAATAAGGTTCTAATTGAACAACTACCTATATTTCTACTCGAAATTATGCTAACCTAAAAACCACTTCTTTTCTGAAATGAAGCTGAACAAAAAAGTTACTGTAGCGGCAAGAAGCAAATTCAGTGAGTTAGTAAAATAAAGCAATAATATATTTCCCCAGAATTCAAAGTGAAAATTCAAAAGACACTTACAGAATTGTGAATAACATCCCAAATAATCGTAAATGTTCTATTGCAAGTTCAAAGGTATAGAATACTCCACATGACATCCAGTAATGTAATTTTGAACGTTCTGATGGTCCATAATGATACAAGCCTGAATGTCTGTGAATGAGCTCTCAATAATCCTAAAGTAGTGATTTATCCCAAAAAGACAATGAGCACTTTGTAATTCCAATGAATAAGTTAAAAAAAATAATTCCTCTCAAATTATATCTGAACACAACTCAAAATGATTCCACAGACTGATCTTAAAAAAAAATAAAAGTTTTATTTATCAAACTTCTATATATCCAAATTGTCAACTGACCCATGAAGCAACAAAATGTTGTAGAAAAGTGAAATTTCCAATGGATAATTCCACCAAAGTGCTAAATAGTTCGCTTCTAGAACTTTCGAAGCTCGTAAACAACATCGTCATGGCTGGAACTCAAATTCAAGTAAACACTTTGTTTACTTCTTTGAGTCATGACAAATATCAGGAAGGCATTAACTCTACCCTCAATCACGGACAAAAGTCAAAAACACAATATAAATTAATATACCTAACATATTCCCCCATAAAGAAAACGAATTATTTATACAATAATCTTTCTTTGACAGATTAGTCAAATACACATATAATACTGTAATAACTAAAATTACATAGAAACATGTATTATGAATTAAACAAAATAAGCAATATAGTACGTATTTACACGTAAGAGGTCATCTGCAATAACATTATTTTTTCCTCTGATGTGTCTAATGTACTAACTGTATTCTGCAGCATCGAACTCCATCACAACAATCTCTGAATCATGTTTTATTTTTCATTTTGTTTATCGAAATAAGATGAGAGAGATCAGTGAATACAATAATCACAGATCGAGCTGAACTAATAATACACTTCAAAATGATGCAAAGCCAATATCAATAGACAAACATTCCGTCTCGATTGTGGAATAATTTCCCTGGTGCTTCTCTCTTTTATTAGGAAAATAATCCAATGCATGATCCACACCATGTGTATCTTCTTGAATCATCACTTGCATGAACAGACAATTTAAATAAAGTAACTGATATTTGGAGCTGAAACAATCGGGGCACCTTTAAGAATGACCTTTAATTTGTCAAAGGATTCCTGATATATGTCAGACCGATGAAACTGCGACTTCTAACTCAACACGTTGTCAGAGACTCAGAAATTACGGAGATATTTGAGCTAAAAATTCCGATTATATTCAGCCATACCCAAAATTTGCATCAGATGTTTTTTCTAATAGTCACAGGGAATTGACCTTAAGCCAGACGACAGATCGCTCCGCCTACCAAATCACGTGACTTAACCTCCGACAAACATGCAGTATTTGGCAAAGAAATATGTTTCAGTTTAAGTGATATGTTTATTTAATGTGATTTGTAGTATTCTTAAAAATATAAAATTACAAAGTTGCATTAATTATTCTGCAGTAGACAATATTGATATATATAGTTCAAGTTCATACATTAATAATCTAAGTGGTTTATTTCAGTAAATAATAACAATCAATTGTAAAGCTGTTTAAGAACTTATTCATATGAAAGGAAACTTGCTCCAAAAGATGCTGATGTATTTAGCATATAATGTTATCCTTGTTATTTTTTCTGACTTATGTTTATGCTGCCTTGTAAGTATGTAAATTAAAAATTAATAACAAAATCGTAATTAATAACTGTTTATAAGTATTCTGTTGTACATAATAATCTTAAGGTCTACTATATTAGTCAGATGGAATTTTGATCAATGTTGTCTGTTGATGTAAACATGTAAATGCATGTTTAATATATCAGAAGATAATTATTTGAAACCTTTATTTCGTATTTCGTTATTATTAATTACATTTTTGTATCCCCATCCTTCCTTCAACCCAGTGAGAAAGTAAAGCGTCACTCTAGTGTCTGAAAGATCGATACGATAAATCATTTATTTTGGGACAAGCCAATATTAAAGTGTAAATTTTCAAACTTTAAAATAATGCAGCCTTGAGTTCAGTACTTCCTATACAAGAATAAATAATATATATCAAATCCCGAAAGTTAGGGGGTTCTCCACCTATGTTCTTGAAAGGTTAATTTTTACCTATACATTTTTCAATTTCAATTTCTTTCTTTTTTCAAGCTATGAACGGGACATACTTTTATGCAAACAAACACGTTGTAATTGCCATCATTTGTGTCTTTATTCAGCTGATCGTACACGCAACAAGTCGTTATCCATCGAAGTTTCGCCTATGTTTCGGGAAAGGAATACATCTAATTCCTCCATTCAGACGATCTGGATATTGACTGTTCTATGAAATCATTCTCCAGTAAATAGTGAATTTCTTTATTCAAACATTTTTGTTTGGGAGGATTCGTCCTGTAAGGATGCAGTTTTACTGGTTAGTATGCAAGACTTCTTTTCACCGTTATCGATCGAGAAATCAACAAATCATTACAAAATTTGTAAATACATGTCATAATAAATTCATTGTTGCTACGAGCAGCTTGTCGGAGGAAAATGGCGGACTTGAGTAATGCCTGAAGGTGTGTCTAATTTACGCTTGCTGATTGGTTAATTGGTCCAGCGTGATTGACAAGTGGCGATAGGTCAATCCAGAGATAGCTTTGACCTTAACTTCTGTATGTTTCACTTTACTGTGTCCTACAATGTGTCTCAAAAATGTAATACAAGCACGGCAAAACAAACTTTTACCTAAATTAACTATCAGATTTGCATCAATGAGTCATTCAAATAATTTCCAAATGATTTCTAAGTGATCTTTCAAGGTACTGTTGTAGATGATGGCGTTATCGATGTACGTGTTGCAATTATATAGACTAGATGTTTTACCGTTCATCAAACGCTGGAAGCTTGCTGGAGAACCTTTCATACCAAATGGCATCACTTTATTTTACTGCAATCTATCTGAAGTTGCAAATACCGAAATCTCTTTTGCTTTTCCTTGGGTAGAGTTTGCCAGAATCGTTTTAAAAGGTCAAACTGGATGATATATTTTACGTTTCCAAATTTGACAATGCAGTCGCCGATAATTTTCAGTGGGTGGAGATTAATCTGTTTTTGATGAAATTTTTGACTTTTCTATCGTCAGTACACATACATGATGTATTATCTGGATTAGGCACGAGAATACATAGTGAACTCGTTTACTTGGTTCTATGAAATCATTCTCCAGTAAATAGCGGATTTCTTTATTCAAACATTTTTGTTTGGGAGGATTCGTCCTGTAAGGATGCAGTTTTACTGGTTAGTATGCACAACCTCAGCTTCACAATATAGTTTATTTGTTCGTGTTTGAACATCAGGAAACAAGTCCTCATATACACATAATAGCTGTTTTGATTCAATATTTTCCTGTGGTTGCAGATGTGAACGTTTCCGGTCCAAATTACTTAATATTTATTCATTCTGAAGATTGGTTGAACCAGAGTCACTACTATCAGATTGCATTATATCGTTTACATCCTCACTGTGTGGAACAGGTATAATTAAATTTACAAAAATGAATAACTGGGCTATATCTACCAAAGGACTTTTAATATATCTGACAAAGTCGTGTCTTTTTCCAGGAGTGTTAATGATATAATTAAGGTCATTTACTTTCTATTCAATGTTATAAGCACAATACAATTTAACCCGAAGAGATTATTTTGAGATATGGACAAGTGAGCTAGAACTCTATGACCAGGCTGCAAACTTCTTTTGTTTGGGTTTCGTTTCCATCATACCTTAATTTTATATTTGACTGAGTAGAGAAAAGATTATATCATGCTGCTACACAAACCTTTGACAACTTATATTTTGAAATCAGAGACAGAGTCAGGAAGATTAATCTTCAAATCTTAGTTTGAAAGATCTTTATCTTTTATCAACTTCAATTGTCAACTTAAAATATGTCCAAACACCTGTCCAACAGGACTAAAACCCAATGATTATTGAAATGATTCCATAACAGGAAACTAAACCAAACGAACACTCTTACACCAATCCTTTCCGGTATCAAATATATAGGGCCGAATCATATTCTTCAAAGACTGAAGAAATCTTTAAAAAGCGCCTTGAGGAAATAATTTCCTGATCAACATCATTCTCAAGAGCTCCTTTTGTCAAGTCTCTGGATAATTGTACAAGCAAGAGATAAATCCAGGACTTCTATGAGCACCCTATAAAAGTAAAGGTCTCATTGCTCAGACAGTCACGGGTCATGAGACTGAGTCTGATGTCATTTTGACGCAATAGAGAGGGACATTAACAAAGCCGTACTCTAGTCCCTGAATAAGAACACTTTTATTAGAAAACTTCTCAGTCATATGTAAAGTACCTGCTAACAAATGACTCTGAGAAGCACCTGTGTCCCTGAATATCTTAAATGGGATAGGTTTGGCAGAATCACAAGCAAGTAATACACAATCTTTCGACATGAATCGTTCATAATTCTCCAAAAAAGACGCAGACTGGGGTTTGTTTGACCCAACCACATTATTGCTTTCCGTTCAAGACCGTGGCCTTGACATCATTGAGACAAGAGTATTTGGAATAGCTCTGTCTTATTTTTCACTCTGTAGCAAGCAGGAATGACGTGAACTGTTTACAAAAGAAGGCGTATGAAGAGATGAGGATTTTTGATCATTCTTATAAGACGATTTGATTTCTAAAAGTTTTGTCAGATTGAGATTTGGAAGTTCTCGTATGGGACTAAGATGGTTGTTTACCAAAAAAACAGGTGAGTTGAATACTTGTTGACAAATGAAACTTTGTTAGTCAAAGAATAATTGTCAGCTGTACAAGCAACATTTTCTAAAGCTTCTACCTGTTGCTCATCAATACAGGTCTTGACATCACTATGGATGTAATTCTTGAACTCTTGGATTAAGATGAGCTGTCAAAGGTTATTGTAATCTTTATCAACCTTCTTGGTTCAGCACCACCTAGCAAATAGGTGCTCTTTTTCTCTTGCAAATTTCACATGGTTTGTCCAGTTCTTTTTCTGCCATTAATAAACCTCTGTCGATATTCCACATGTACCAGCTCATAATCCTTCCAGATACATCCCTAAACCATATCATAATCAGCACTTTGTTGTACCGACAGTAATGTGTAGAGTTCAGGAGCTTTGCCAATAGGTACACTCTGTAATAATAATGCCCAATGCTCTTTTGGCTCTAAAATTTTCAGAAATTTTCTGAAAGTGAGGAAAGTATTTGTGTAATTCTCTTTTTCTTTTTTTGTTTGGAAAGGGGGTACAAGCCTAATAATTCTGGTTGCATCAAGACCTGAACATGTGTATAAATGGAGGAGCTTTTTCCGCCTGCCAGTTCTAATTATTTAAATACATTTTGTATTTCCCATTCCTCTTTCTCTGCATCTGAATTTGTGTTTCTTCATTTTCTCTCTGCCTATCCCTTCTTCTCCCTACATTTGTTTTTCTCTCTCATTTCCCTCTTTCTGAATGTGTATTCCCTTTCTTATTTGTCTTGCTGCCTTTTCCTTTTCTCTCTCTGCATTTCTTTTCTCTCTCTTTTTCCTCTTTCTGTATTTGTATTACACTTTCGTCTAGGAGGAAGAAGTAAATAAGTAAGAAAGTGAAAAAGTAACTAACGTTGGCAGGTGTAGCATCTTACAGACAACCTTTGCAGCCATGATGGTAAAGGAATCATCACAGACTGTTCCCCAGACACCGCTGTGCATAATTTCCAGTTTCCCTTCCCAGTTGCCTATTCCTCCTACCAATCTCACCTGTGTTATTGTGTTGTCACCTGGAAAAACCAAAAGATAATTTGTGAATTATTATAGGCGATCGGCACTGAAAAATATAATACTACTCACTCAAATCATAATTGATGACTTGAACTGATATCTTCAATAATGATTTATGTAGTTTAAATTAGAACTAGATTTGTCTTAATAGAGTACACACGTTTCCACTTCAGTTGTCAAGAGTGTCAGTAAAAGATAAATGTTAAAAACGTTAGAAAAATTTATATCATGAAACCGAAATCTAAACAGGCCTTCGGAAATAAAAAAATATGACTGTAACTTTTCATGCTTCTACCACAGGTCGTTTTTTATTCAATCCGATATGATTCGTCGTAAAAGAAAGCTTACGTTCCAATGTGTTTACAAACTGAAACAACTCTGTAATGAACTGAACTTTTAAAAGGTCATTTACATATAGATACGCCGACAAACTTCTTATACCTACCTCAGTCAAGTTTTGCTAAAATGTGCTAAGAAATTGTTTGCTTGTTTGTTTGTTCGGGGATTTTTGTTTTGTTTTTTTTTAAATAACCAAAAATGTTCAAACATAAACTTTAAAAAATTGAAGAGTTCCTATCATTATCTGAAAATTTAATTACGCCATGTACATATAAATAAAAACATGACTAATGACTTTCCTTTGTCTACCTCAAGTGTTTTTGCTGATTCGTGCTATCAACGCTTTTGATAAGAAAAATCAATGTCTAAAGTGTTAGAAACTGTGCAAAAATATTGAATAATTGCTATACTGACCTGTAATATAAATATATCAACTACTAATGACCCAAATTAAGTGTGCAAAGGTTTATGGACTTAAGTTTAATAATTTGTGTTATTCCTCCAAAACGGACATACGAAAATACAGACGAACGAACGTACAGACTGATTTCGGCAAACAGTATTCACCTTTTTATTATCACAATGGTGGGTAACAATATGTGATCCCTGTTAGCTTTAAGCAATAATTAAACTTTGAAGATTTGCTCTGTTATAGACAGATGATCCCATGATGAAATGGATGTCAGTCGTGCTATGCATTATTTTTTGTACTTTTTGGAACAGTGTCTTGAACAAGACAATGTTATGGAACACCATCCTATCCCGAATTCTCCCTTGTAATTTCCATAACGCATAGAACCCCTCCTTGTGTGTGTGTGTGTGTGTGTGTGTGTGTGTGTGTGTGTGTGTGTGTGTGCCAGTATGATAAATGACAGCGCGTACCATATAATAGTTTCCGTATATTTCAAAGTGTACAGTTAGCTTTGGACCCACATTGTATGTGTCAATGAATTGAAGGTTTCGTTTCTTATCTTTTTTCATATACATTATAAAAAAGTACAGATTACTACACTAGCCATTATCTCACATTTAACTTATTTATAAAGAAATAGAAAATATCAAGTTACATGATTTCATGATCAAGTAATTTTCAAAAGAGATATAAGCGTTATCTCTCTGTAATTGAAATCTGCAAATGAGAAAAACGGTTTCACATATATTATGCTCAAGAAAGGAAACAAAAAGTAGAATCACCCAGGACCTGGATTTGCAAAGCTAAAACAAAACTGGAAATAAATAAACCTCAATTTAGATAAGATCAGCATAAATCAATTTTCGCAACAAACACAACGGTAAGGTCAAACAATATCCCTTTGTAATGTACCTATGTTACATCGGATTCCTACATCCTCCGAATGATGACAATTATGGACTCTTGAGTAAACACATGAAGCTAAGGTTGATTCTGTCCCATGGCAACCGACATTGTCTAAAAGTATAGGACCACTTCCTTGACCAAACCAGGCATTTCCTATTGCAGTGGCTCCACCTCTATAATGAATGTACAATATTGCGATCTGAAAGTCTGTAAACCTTATTAACAACATTTCATATGTGAAGTCCTGGGAAAAAATATATATTCGCAGACATGCATTTTTGTGATTTGCACAAGCATTTGATTCATGAGTACTTAAATGTGTGGATTTTAAAAGACAGTTCTATTGCATCCAGAGAATATACTTAAATTTGTGGATTTTGGAAGGCAGTTCTACTGCATCCTCAAAATATACTTAACTTTGTGGATTTTGGAAGGCAGTTCTAATACATCAACAGAATTTACTTAAATTTGTTTATCTTAGAAGGGAGTTCTACTGCGTCCACATAATATGCTTAAATTCACTGTTTGTAGCAACCAGATAGGGTGTTTTGCTTACCGCGAATCGAAACAAAATTTAGAATATATATAATTTCACTCTAATGTATGAATTTAAATATCTATAATTTAATATAATACCTGAAAAGTTGCAATTTTTATGCCAAATACATTTATATTTTCTAAAATGGCTAACACTGGCAGACATTTTGAAACAGCTCTAACGCAATGATTACTTTTTCAAGCGAACCTGAAATATTTTGCATTCCAAGTTAGTAGAATTTTCCATAGAAAATTTAAAGAGGCGCTTGTCGTAATTTTGCTTTCTTGAAAAGCGTTATGCCTTTACATTGTGAAGAACATACTAGTGGCCAGGGTTAATATTTTACCAAGTTGCCCAGACGACATTTCAAGTATTAAGAAACCAATAAGAAGTTAATCTGAACAAATCGATTTCAAAACATTGTAATGTTATCAATATTCTTTTTACATTCTCTTAATGTATTGAAAATAACAAAGGAATGGTCTCTTTGTACATTCTCTTTGACACTGAAAATAAATATCACGATTATAGCAATTCATTGTTATTCACACACACACACACACACACACACACACACACACACACACACCTTACAGCCTCGTCCACTGATCCATAATGACTGATATGGAAAAAATATCAGAAAATGTTTAATATATAAATAAAATGATGATATTGCTAGAATGTTATTTACGTCTCAATATCCATATCATAATGTCCATATACGTAACACGTAAAGTAAAAACTAACGACGTTAAAAATGATGTCATAACGGCATACAAAGGAAAAGCACAAAGACCGAGATATCTGACTGTATTTCAGAATCGTTTCACTCTTTTGCTGCTTGGTCATACGAAGTCAATATTTTTCGTCATGCCATAATTAGAATCTAACATCTGTGCGTATTAAAATGAAATTTCTGAAACGAGTAATTTAAATCTGTTAATTAACAAGGCTCGAGAAATAGTGGATTGTTTGACTCGTTTCATAAATTTCATTTCAAACGATCACTTATGACATGAATATTTTTGCACAACAAAATTGATGGAGCAAAGTTATATTGTTTTCAATCAATAGTTTCGAGAAAAGTGATAGAAATATTCAATACGTTCAACACAATCGCTACAAAAGAAAGCATAAATTTGCTTAAAAGTCTGAATAGGATTAACGTGTGGTCAAAGTAAGTTTCGATACAAAACAACATTTAAGATAATGCAATTGAAGGTTTGCCTATTTCGTGTATAAAAAGATGTTCTACAATATTTCCGGAACGATGCGAACTTACAGATTGCCTTAAATGATGTAAACATAGTGATTAGCAGTACCAGTAATGACAGCGAGACGGTCAAAACTTTACGGTATGGGGGATTACATTATGCAATTGGTGTGGATAAACACACAAATTGTATTCGTCTAAATTTACAGTACAATTTGAAGAACTACAAGGATTCATCAAAGAGTGAGAGAGAATTGTTTTAAAAATAACATTAGATTCAGAATAGTTCATAGTTTTTCAAAGTATGGAGTAGCCTTTTTTCAATCAACCATGCGAATGCCAACATTTTATTTAGATTTGGAATTACTCATGCATTTGAAAGCACTGAAAAACATTTTGCAAATTGCTTTCAATTTGAGTGACAGTTTACATTGTTTCAAAACGCCGAACACGATATATTATTTAAGACACCGTTACTACTATCCCGAAAGTACAGTTGCTTAAATAAATAACAACTAATTTAGAGGAAATATAAAGAGGAATAAAAAGAAAAGAAAATACCCTAAATTGAGAGAATAGTTAGCTGTAGCTAGCTAACAGGCTAGAAAAAAAAAACATTTCCCTATAGAAGAGTCTATGGGATTCGCATGGATGACCAGTATCATGTAGGCATTGCTGGTATGCGAGCACATAGAACATACAGTGATAGGTATACATATATATTGACAGTGAAAGCTGTCCTTTGTAAAAATGCATGAAGAGGTGGCCTATTATATTATTTCACAGACATCTTCAAGCAAAGAAATCGTGAAATTGTAACGTTTGATAACGCATGTGTTTTTCAACTAAATTGATTTACTGTACTAAGGGAACATACTATGCAACATCTTCAGACAAAAAATACACCAGTAGTTGAAAGTCTTAACGGAACGCTGAAGACACGTAGTTCATTTAAATGGATTCACATTCTACCAAAGTTAATTGAGGGATTAATTGACTACCATCAATAGATATAACTCCGGTTGAAACCAAAGATGAAAAATAGGTCAACATAATGGATCAGTTTATTCGAATATGTAAAGTTTGAAAAATGTCAAACCAAAATCAGAGTTGATAAAACTTTATATTGAAATGTATCAAAAAACAAATTGATGAGCTAAAAAGAAAAACAAAACATAAGCCAGAAGAAGGGTTCAAATAAAATAGCTGCATACAATTTCTGATTAAATCATCAGTAGTAATCAGGCAACAAATACTAATAGAGTTGCCAAATTTTATTCTTACAATTGAGCCTGTCGAAAAAAATGTAAAGGAATTAGAGCCAGCCTACAGTGTTCGATGACAATAGAGAGTTCAAAGGGAACAACGTCCAACTGCGATGAAAACAGTAGTCTTTAAAGAAGAGATCAGAGAACTAAGAGATAACTGCAATGAGTTAGAAATTATCAATTTAAAAATAGAGCCCTTGCAATCGGGCATTGATGCATTTGAAAAATAGATCGATGAGTTAAAAGTGACGTCAGCAAAGACAAATTCCCAAGTAAAAAGCAACAGTGCAAGAACAGCTGAAAAGAGTTGAAATCACCACAGCAGTAATAGCTTGACCTCTAATGCAGCTGGAGATGCGATTCATATAAACAATTGCAAACTTCAATTATAAAGTGAGGAGACAATAACATTAGAAGAAAAGCTGTAAGAACTGTTTCAAGGAGAGTGTGTAACAATAGATGTTAAAGCTACAGCGTTTGCAATGACAATATCAATATTTGCACAAACTATAGCAAATTTTATAAACGTTCCTCCTGAAGCTCTTTTTGCAAATTTAGTTTGAATCTATCTAGGGTCTTATGACAGACGGAATTCTACTTCTTATCATCCTAATTATTCTTAAGTTTTCATCACTGTGGTATTTGTTTCCCGTAATTATTCATTGCCCATTATATTGAAGTTTGTTTACATCTCTCCACTTTTTAAGTTGATGGCAAAAGCAGACAATTTCAGAGTGGTACAACATATCATATTTTGCATTAGCATCAGATATCAAAATGTGAAAGTAATACATTATCACGGTCGCAAACTTATAAATGCCATCTAAAATAAATACAGTGGGTAGAGAATGCTTTTTAAAATATCACTTTGTGGTCCCATCGAACATTTCAACGCTGAGGCAAAAAAAGATGAAAAATTACAACACTCGGTCAAACAAATAAGTCATTTAGACATGAACAATAAACGTATTATCAATTTACTTGGCCCTGAACAGTTAACTAATTAATTAAATAAAAAAAGTCAGAATTGTATACAATTTTTAATCAACAAGCTATATATGGCTATAACCCTTTCACTATATTCGTCTGTCTGAATTATAATATACTTATTCTCGTAGACTAGGATGTTGCGATAGTTTTATACGTGTATGGATCTAACGATGGATGCATAACTGTATATTTGTATCCGTGAAAACCTCTATTTTGGTATGTACTCCCGCTTCTTAGTAGTTTTCAACTTGTATACGATGAACAGCGCGTTATGTTGCGCAAATGAATTGATATATTGCCAAAAAGACTTAACATTCTGTTGGACAGCACTCAATTTTCGAATTTATTTGAAACAGAATTTGAAAAATGATATAGGCAATTGAATTGTACAATAAATGTGTGCATAGCCTTCATATTCTGCTGGAAATCACATCATTTTGGAAATAGATTCAAACAAAATCTGAACAAATACAAAATCAGGTATATAATGCTAATGATATTCCAAGTGCCTTTCTTGGATCTTGTTTCTTAGACATAATCATAAAATGACATGAAATTTACTTAAAGATACCGACAGTATGTTCTTGTAGTATAACGAAAACTAAACTAAACACACCAGTATCCTTACGCAAAAAACTAAACATATCTACATCCATACGCAAAAGAAAATATATTAATCACAATAATATTCTATCACGGCATTCGTAATAAATTTCTGATCTCACATCTAATCTATATTTTACTTTACAGCTTTCTACATTTGCGACCTTTGTCATAGCAATAGTGGCTGACACTACGTGATATGAGGTAGTATTTTGGCACAAACAAGGCCTTCAAACAATAGTAGAGGCCCAAATGGGGGGGAGGGGCTATTCAGCCTGAGAGAGTACGTGTATAAGATGTTGTTTGCGTTTGCAAATTGTAAAATGGAACGAAAATGATGACATACTTCTATGTTACTTTCATGTACTGTGACTGAAATTTCATTGGATATTGTACTTATGGAACTTGTATATGATCTAAGAACACAGCTGACCAAAATGACTGCTCCCCTCTGCTAAATATTCAGCCCGAGTAAGACTAACATACACTATCTTTAGCTGTTAATAAAATAAGGAAAATGAAATTTGCCTGACTAGGCAGTACCAGGTTCTGAAGTGCAATAAATGAATTAACAAATATATAAAATGTAAAAACGTTATCGGCTCTTTTTTTGGACAATTAACCTTTGAAGCCCAGGCAGTGAAAATGACCAAGCGGAACTAGCAGTGTTTTATAGGTGCACATATGAAGGAAGGCCAAGCTGTATACTCTATAACCCAAAATACATATATCAATCAAACACCAAAATAAAGGGAATTAAACGTTCTTTTGACAATATCTTTTTAAATAGCCAGTATAAACAGTGAGGAAAACCGGGGAAATTATTTTTTAAATTAAACTTATGCGAAATACGAAACCGAAACTGCAGAGTGCCACCAACTAAAATTGAAGGAAACGATAGAAGCAAAATATCTCACTTTAAGATATTTTTCGCGGTCTTACCTCCGCTGACCGATCAACAATTGCATCTGTTTTCATTATAATGGGTCAAATATTTAAATTAATTATATTTTCAGAAAGAAATTTTCTTTAAAGACAATTAACATAGAAAAAGGTGAAAGTGAATAATGAATATATAATACTAATAATGAAGGAAGGGAAAATCAGGAATGGAAAAGTAAATTATTTTGAATACCAGTTCATGGTATATATCATTGCTGTTTTATAGTTTACAAATATTAACGTCGGTTTTTAATGCTTCTTGTTATAACGAATTCAATTAGTATCCAGCCATAATGACTGCATTGTCATAAATTATATCTTACATTGGTAGCCCAAGTTGACGACAGACAACCATGGCATCAACGTCTGAGAACCCATTGTCGCAGACTGTGCCCCAAGTGCCATTTACATTAACTTCAACTCCACCACTCTGGACATCAGAACCGTTTACCAGTCTAACACTTACTGGCAATACGCCGTCTGGAAAATAGAAGCAGAGAACAGTGTTGAAAATGACGATGAAGGAAATCGGATTCCCTCATGAGGTATTAGTGATAATAATATCAAACAAGCCTGATTGATAAAGAAAGGTTGACATATTGCTTGTACTCACTTGTCGCAACACACCAGGGCAACAATAATAATATTACATGAGGTCATGGACGTGTATTGCAATGATGCGCATGCATGCTCTTCGTATTTCCAAAGAAATGTTTCCTCCTTGAGTGGAATATGAATTTTTCACTGAATATATTAAATTTGAATTAAGTCATGAATTCATAGTAGAAAAAGATTCGTATCTGCTTGTTTGATAGTATATCCCTAAAATTTTCATTTTCGATTTGACTTCTCGCAAACCATGGTGAACAGTAAATACTTAACCGGATGTGATTGTTTTTCAACCAGACGCTATGCAGGAGAAACATGTTACAGTAAAAATTTGTTTCAACTTGAATTCCCTCAAACTGCTCTATTATTATTTTAATTGCACTCTTCCACAGCCTTTTGATCGTGCTCTTTTAATTGGTATATTTTGACTCTGAGATGGGGATACTGCCAATGGTTTTAGAACTCAAGGATCTTCTGCAATATCTTTGATTCTTTGAGGAGTGCAGCTTCCGTAGCAAGTCTGGCTTTACTACTTTCGGAAGCTTCTTTACGCTCTATCGATTATGTAGATAAATCAAGTATTCTTCTAACTTCTGCTACTGCTACTACTTGTTTTGTATATCTTTATGCTGTGATTAACTTTTGTCTATGATTTTTGGTTGTAAGGGTCATTTGGTAAACAATATACTACATAGCTAAATTTTGTCCAATGATTTTAGTATATACTTTAAAATATTATTTGTAAACACATCTTTACTTGGATTTGAGCTCATTGGTTTTCCACTTTAGAAAAAAGCATGGTCTACCTGGTCTTAGACAGGTAGTTTATTTGTAACTATTTTAACATCTTTTTAGTGAATCAGTCTTTTAGTTGTGTTAAGTTACGAATTTAGAGGATTCATTTATTTAAATTATTTAAGTGCGCGTTGACTTTTGGACTAAATCATTATTTTGGGGATTATTGTGAATTCATTCAAGACTATTCAGGATTATATCATTGTGTTGACAAATTAGCACATTCAAGTATACTGATACAACAGCATATTCAATACCGGAATGCATTTGGAACACTCTTTACTTTAGGATTTCTGATAGAATTTTTCAGACTGTTTGGGATTTCATTCTGCAAGTTACATTAAAAGTTTCATTTTTATTCCAGGCAAAGAAATTATTTGTTAAATATTACTAAACTTGTAGGTGTTCGCTCTTTTCTGTTGCTTAGTTTAAGACCATACAGTCCAGTCGTAAAATACTACAGCTTATTACAAAAGAGGAAATAGACGTAATTCATTTTGGCAAATATTCTTGTACATACCTAAGCAGATAACGGCAGCATCTTCAGTATGGCCACAATCATTCTGACCAAAGACGTTATGTCTACAATGTGCGATGTGTATCTCTGTCCCATTGCAACAAACGTTATCAAGCCAGATTGGCCCGGTATTCTTTGAGGAAATGTCAGTCCTGACAGCCGCATTTCTAAAACAAAACAAAAAACAAATATCGAACATCAAAAGTTTGCATAAGATACACGGGATCTTTTAATCAAAACCTCACTTTCCCCACTTTCAATATTTGAACGTTTGAGGGAGAGAAAGGGATGTGAACTGTAAACAACTTCAGGATTTAAAATAATTCACATATCTACGCTGTACGGCGAGTTTACTATCACAAATTTCTCGTCTTGCATTAATGTAACGATAATTAGAAATCAACACAAACTCTATTTAATCTTTAATACATCTGAACTGATGCAGACGTATTCGGCTGATAACTGTTCTCTTTGTTCTCGCAATCTTTCGTGCCTCAGTAAATTTTACGATCGTCCGTTCTCTATAGGTAAACAACGATTACGTGTTCGACATTTGTATTTACCTTCTAAACTGGCACAATCTGTCATTCCTAGGTAAATCTACCCACCGTCCCTTCTCTAAAGGCGCACAACGATTGAATGTTCGAAATGTTGTTATATTTACCTTCTATTTTCTTCTAATTGTGTTAGTAAATAATGCTCTAACTAGGAATCGTTAGTGATGGCATAGTCTTCTTCCAACTCGAAGGACGATAAACAAGTAATGTACTTCTTTAAATCCCATTTCACAAATTCTTTTTGTGTCTGTTTTAATCGAGTGTGTAGTGGATAGACAAGCTGATCTAGACGTCTTTCATTAAGGATTGCACCTTACCTGGATTTACTGGGTATGTTTTAATTAACCAAAATGAATTAAAACCCGATTTCCGATACGATGTTATGAATGTTTTCAATCCATTTAATTCTGCCTGGTTAATTATTGTAATACTGTAACAGCAGCAAATACGATATAGTTTGGACTGTTTACCATTAATAATAATTATCCAATAGCCATATATTGTCTTTTATATTTGTACATGTAGCAGGGTTATAACATACTCATCATAAAGCATATATGTTTAGGCATATGTTTAAAGTTTAAGCACAGATTTTTGAAAATCAATTTGAACCGCTTCCACCACGTATCATTATTCAACACGCCAGATCTCAGCTGTATATGTAAACATTTTGAAGTAAAGTATTGCCATTGACAAAACTTTAATCTCAAGGCCTGTACACAGGTAACATGGAATATTCTTTTCTTAAGAAGGTATGTAGCTTTCCCGGCTTCAATAATTGCGTTCTTAATTTAAAATCAATATATACCCTTCTTCACCAAATATCAATCTTACATATTTACAACTTATACAAATTTCAAATTTCTTATCTCCTAATTTGATCTTCACATTTTGTCGGTTTCTATATTTATCAAAAACCATAACTTTGTTCAGAATAAACTTATATGTTTGGTAGTAACCCTAGAATACGTCAAGAAGATTTTGCATAGGTCTTGAATTATCTGAAAATACACCGCTATCGTCTGCATAAAATGCAATAAATAGTTATAAAAGTCTTATTGAATATCTTTCAATGAAATCAACTGTAATGTCGCTGCAATTGGATCTCAAAGAGTAATTATCAATGTCATTTAAATATTGTCAAATAATACAGAAGAAATATTTTCTCCTTGAAAAGATCTTTGAGTAACCTGATTAGGACCCAATATCTCCCTGAGAAATAAAATACAAGACCTCACGTCTATTTGTAGGTTTTCCAATACTTTAAGAGTTCATCATTATTCTCCATAAACAAGCTCCCCATACACTATCGAAATCCTGAGGAAAATTCACAAAACTACAACGTTATACTTCTCGTATTCAAACGTTCTATTAAGTTAATTGAAAATATGATTAGCGGTCGATATTTTTGTGAGAAGTTGTGAATGTGCCTCAGATAGTAAATTACTTTATTCGAGATAAAGCAAAATTCTATTGTTAAGCCGAGCAAGTAAAGATTTTACCGAGATATGTCAGTAATATAATGGGCATATTCTAGATAGGATCGGTTTGTCTCCCTTGTTTATATATATATATATATATATATATATATATATATATATATATATATATATATATATATATATATATATATATGTTTAATGAAACATTTGTCCAGATTTCGGAACAAACACGTGTATTTACGAACCGTTCAATAAGGTTCACGTAGAGGGAGTAAAATTTCTTCTCTATATTTCAAATATCATTCAAGGCGGGCTCGTCAACAGATATCCTATTTTAAATTTCTCAGTTCTTTGAGTATTTCCTCTTATGAGTTTGGTTCATTAAATGATGTATAATGCTGTATTAGTGGTTCCTCATTGTTATCTACCTTGTCGTTCCACTCACGGGATAGGTCTAAATTAGTAAAATAAACATAAAAGGTTTTCGATAGGTATGTCATCATTTGCTTTAGTCAAACTGTTTGTTATTGATCAGCATTGTCTTGGATTGTTGTTCATATGTTTCGTAGTTTGTCTGTGGGGTTCTTTTGGGCAACGTAACCAATTTGCTGAATTTCGTGTAGTTTTGCTCTGAGAAAGCATGCGATTATTACTTTTGGTTTGAGAGAATGTTTTTATTAGTATATTTATTTCTAACTAATGACATTCTCTTCCAAAACAAATGTTTTACTTTTGTAATTTATTTTGATATGTAGTTAATTGTTCCTATTTGTAAATGATTTCATAGCACTATCCAAAGAATATTTACCTTAGAAATCTCATTTATTTTATTGTTTTCGATAATCGTAGCTTTTGTTAAATAACGTATTTTGAATACGTCTAGTCTGTGATCTAAATCTTCAACTAGGTCTCTACTGCTATGAACATATTCTTTCTCACCATATCTCCACAAATTTATTGTTGTTTCATTTTTGACAGATTTTTCCTGAGGTAATCACGTCTTACTTCATTATGTGCCATGAAAGTCACTGCATTATAAATGTCCGAGATCACTGGAAAAAACTCACGAACATTCAATTGTTTCACAAATCTTAAACTTTCCACAGCCTAGTACACTTACACCTTTACATCTGCCTAATCCTTTATTATATGAAATTCTTCAGCTGGCTCTACACGCATTGTTATTTCTACAAAGATAGAGCATTTGGCTGGAATAGCTATTTGGCCACTTTAACATATGGATAGCAGCATTAATACGACCCTATGTAGACAACGTAATAAAAAGTGATTTGATCAGAGTTAGCAGTGGTCATAACATTTGTTTATAATGTAAGAAAATCATCAAAATCTGAAGTCCGATAGCCTAAGAAAATATGCTTGATTTCATGAAGTCTAATCATTAGCTATCTCAATTTCATCAACGCATCAACTGAAGAATATTCCGAACCTATTGGTGGTATATTAATATTCCAAAATATGCAATCATTCTTCGTTTCGAGCAATCTTTGAAACCTATAAACCATGATATAAGTTCAGAGATATTTGATACCATTTGATATATCTGCTAATTGATTTCCTCACAATCAGAGCTTTAGAACTCGAGGTTTGTTTGGCACTCTGTATGTGTTTCATTCCATTTTCACGATTCTCAAAACATATCATATATTTATGACAGTATGGTTTCAACATGATATATAATATCAAGTTTGCTGAGGTAATGATTAAGTTATGGATAACTAAACTTCTTTTTTAATGACATACATTCAAATGGTCAAAAATGTATATTACTTTTTTCATTTTGAAATAGGTCGCCAAAACGAGTTATGTGTTTACAGAACTTACACTGGCAACCCTAAACAATGGATACAGCTTTATTCACTGTCACACATACTTCCTTTATTGGTTTCAAGCTCAACCTCTCCATCGTGTTAGCACCCATGAAATTTAGCTCAATTTACTCTTCAAAAGGAATTAAATCTGATTCGTCGGTGCGAATTTCATGTAGTCATGAAGTTCTGTAGGACGTGTTCAGTTCCTGAGTTCAGTGTGTCACATTCACTGCCTTGCCCTTCTGAATAATAAGCAAGCGCGTCAGCTAATGATGCAAACCTATACCAGGTCAAATATTCCGTACTATCAAGTGTTAAGTGTTAAGTTCTGGGCCCATCAGTCTGACTGAGGGTGCACGACAGGATAGCTCGGGAAAAGCATAAACTTTGGCCGTTTGGATTATTGTAAGTTTATGGTTGATGTACAATTTGTCTACCACTATGCATGCATGACGATTTCCCTTACAAGGTTTTTATACTGTTGAAGAACCATGACCATTCTGACTCATGACGTTTATGTCATAAACGTAATGGGGTCAGGGCTGAGAATAATGTGTACTCGCTTTTTCCTTAGGCATTGGATATGTACCTATCAGTCCTGATGTTTGGGCGAGAACACTGACTTCCATTTCTAGTTTCTTTCCTGCAGGGCAACCAATTTGAATCAGTTGTGAATTCTGGTTCTTTTTTATCTTGATTTATCTGTTCAGAACCTCCGATATGTAAGAGTGTTGACAATCAGCATAAGTATAAATCTGAGTTGTCCGAAATCTAATACATTTAACCATAAACTTAACTAAACTCCGGAGCTCAAAAACGTTAACAAAATACACACGTGTTCTGTGCAACATATATTTACATATACTCACGCTGTATATCCAAGCATTTGACAGATGACACTGGCCTCTCTTAACCCGAATAAGTCATCGCACATTGTCCCCCAAACTCCAGCGTACTTGATCTCAACGATTCCAGTCCAAGGTCCTTCGCCCCCAGTCAACCTCACCTCCACATTTTCAGACAGTTCATGGATATCTATGGATAAACCGATATTTGCTAGGCTATTGAATGTTTTGCTCGAGAATATATTACTGTGTTTACTTCTAGATAAGAAGGAGATACTGGAGTTGGGAGAATCATCTTTCCATAATATTAACTGCAACTTGGAGTTATGGAAAGATAATTTGCATGTCAAGTTAAACATAGAAAACAAAGGAATTATATTTAGATAGATGGATAGATAGAGAGACCGGTAGATTTACTTCCAGACAGGCAGGAAGAAAGATAGAGGATGAAAATAATATGGTCATATTCGATGACACGGCATGATGCACTCATTGAAAATCTGTGTATTTTCATACTAAACGTTCTGCAAACTATTATATCATGGCTACACCTTAAGGGACAATAACACTATCACTATATATTATTTATAACTTTATTTTGTGTAACTCCTGGTACATGATTTTTATCTAATTTTTGTAATTATTATTCGTGGCGGTAAATTCTACAAACTATCTTTGGTTAGATATTGCCTACATCAGCTGGGTCTGTTAAGAGCTTAAATTGCACAGGATCTATAAATACATGCTTACGTATGTGTTGACAGTTACTATAATGATCTTAGTATTAAGACATAATGACGAATTTGGGTCTATTTCTCATTGGCTAATGAGATTCGGACGCTTCTAGAAGAATTCAGTAACTTCCCATTGGTTGGGCTAGGTCACATAGATGGGCAAGTTCGAGATAAATTAAGTTGTAAGATCAGTCACGTGGGGTGTGTTGTAATATATAGTCGTATTAGAAGATTCCAGACAGAAAACATTTGTTTGGACTTTTCAATGGAAATAGAATGTGTTCTTTATTTGGGCTCTGATATTATTCTGGAACTGCTATAAATTATTCAAAGGAGTTCTGGACAACGCCATTGTGACAACGTCATGATTCTGGTGGTACTAATACAGTTCCAGTTTTGAAATTATATAGTAGTTTTCATTCTTTCGGACTTTCATAGACCTTTATCGGGATTATTGTGGATTCACTAAATAATTTTGTAAGTTCCTCTCACATTTTTATTTATAACATAATAATTAAATTATTTGTAAACTCTTTCAAAACGTCTCGGTTTTGCTTCTTTCGGTTACTTAGTTGACGACCATACAGTCGTAACAGAATTTGGGTGCTAGTCCGGGATACGAATTTCAGAACATATGAGAGAAAATTGTAATTTCATTATTAACATTTAAATTTCATTTATTTCGGAATTTTCTTAGTCCCTGGTTTTCTTTTGATTTTGTGTAGCGGAATCAGCAATCTTTCAAAATGTAATCTAAAGTGGAGAACTTTATTTTAAGCCCTACCCAGGAACGGTTGGAGTCCTTGAAAAAGATGAATTGTTCCAACTAGCCAGACAAAATGATCTTTAAGAGACAAAGCCAACTTTGATTAAAAAAAAATATATATAATATTTTGGTTCACTGTTTGATAGAAAACAATATTTTGGATAAAAGTGTCTTGGGTTTGATTAGTAAGTCTGAATCTGGTTCTAACTTGCAAGGTTTGGAATTTAAATACATATACAAGAATTATATGGAGTTAAGAAAACTTGAACATCAAATGCAAATTCCAAATGAAGAAAAAGAAATGGAAATGAAGATACAAATGCAGGAAAAAGAAAGAGAGAGTCAAATTGAAAAAGAACAAAGGGATATGAAAATTAAATTGCAAATTCAGAAAGAAAAAAGGAGGAGACAAATTCGGAAAGAAGAAATAGAAATGCAGATGAAATTGTAAATACAAAAAGAAGAAAGAGAAATGGAAATGCAATTGAAATTGAAAGAATTAGAACTGGCATGTTTAAAGCACTCCACTCATGAACGTTCAGTTTTTGATGTTACCAAACACATTAGATGAGTATCTCCCTTTAAAAAGAAATATGTAGATCAGTATTGGCCACATTTCAAAACACGAAAATGGCAGATAATTAAAACTGGCCATGAGATCACTGAACATTTGTATAACAGAGTTTACTTATTGGCAAAACTCGTGACGTTTATACTAAAATGTCAGTAGAAGCAAGTGCTGATTATGAATTGGTCAAGAAATGAATCTTGAAGGGTTATGAGTTGATACCTAAGACATATCGACAGATGTTTGAGAATGCAAAACTGAGAGTAGCCAAACCCATGTCTAGATTGCTAGGTATAAAGAACAACTATTTGACAAGTGATGTGCATCAAACAAATTTATAAAGATTATGACAAACTTAGACAACTCATATTAGTCGAACAGTCCAAAAACTGCGTCCATAGTGACGTCAACATTTACCTTGGTGAACACAAGATAGCTATTTTATTTTGCTAGTACAACAAACGAATATTCCTTGGCTTATAAAGTTTCATTGGTAAATGTGTTTTCCTCACAACGGATGGTTAGTAAGAAAACAACTCAGTCTCAAGCAAGTACTTATAAATTTCAACTTGGTACAATCTATTAGAGTCATACGTCTGATACAACTGATTAGAAATCCTTATCTTCTATTAAATGCACTTATTGCAAGAAAGTGGACGCACTTTATTTCTGATTGCTTTAAGTTAAAAAATAAGCAACAGAATAAAGACATATCTCTTCCAATTGCTTTTGTTTCTTATAGTTCATGGTCATAGTCATATATTGGAAACAATACATTTGTGGGGTCAAACAAATCCCAGTCTGATTCTATTATAGAGAATTATGAACCATTCAAATCGAAAGGTTCTATATCACTTATTGGTGGTTCAGCCAATCACATCCTTATTAAAAGGGCACAGAAACTTGTCCGAGTCTATTATTTTCAGGTACTTTGCCCTTGTCTGAAAAGTCTTCTTCTTCTGAAAGTGTTCTTGTTCAGGGACCAGAGTATGTTTTCTTCAAATTCCGCTCCAAAATGTTAATTCAATATCGGACATAGTTTCAGGGCTAGTGATTATTGGTGCTGTTAATTCTTTGCCCATGGAGGATGTTCATTTATTGCTAGGCAATGACTTAGCTGGCGATAAGGTTGTTGTTAATCCACATGAACTGACAAGCCTTGTTGGGATCAAAAGGCTGATCATATTGAAAATGAAATCTTTGATTTATACCGTATTTGTGCAGTTTCTAAAGCTATTTCAAAAAGAGCTCTTGAGAATGAAGTTGATCAGAAACTATTCCTTTGGCTTACACATGTAATAGTCAGACTTTTGAGGAGGTCACTTTGACCCAAGTCACTGGTCAATCAAAAGGAACTGATCATTGTGATCCTTTTTGAACCACTCCTTTTCTTATCTCTAATCAAGGTCACAAACAACGGTCAGTTTTCGTCAAACAGAAAAAAAGAGCCTGAGATCTCATGTTTTGTCAGAGGGCTATTAGCAAAGTTCATTCTGCAGAGTACCAACTTACTAATTTCTAAAAACAAATGTGGTCTTTATGAGATCATGGAGACCACCTGACGTTCCCGTTGATGACGAGTAGTCAGTGGGCTATCAAAGTGTGGTACCTGAGTCATATGGACAGCAAATTCTTAATTTAGCCCATCAAACACCCTTGGTTGTCATTTTGGAGTCAATAAAACTCTCCACAAGATCTTCATTCATTTTTTGGCAGAAAATTAAAAGTGATGTTTCCAAATATTGTATATCTGTTTTAATTTTCAATTGGTAAGTTTCATTTTTTTTAACTATATTTTGGACATATTGTCTATGGAACATTGGAGTTGTTAGAAGACAAACCCCTTTAAAAAAGCATTTTTCAGATTATTCTTTGGTTGCGAAGCAAAAAGGTATATTCTTCTGCTAACTCACTCAAAAATACAATTAAGGTAGGTCAAATCTACAATATTAAAGAAATTTTCAACTTGGCGATAAAGTTGTGTGTCTCTTGCCAATACTTGCAAAACTTCTTCAGTTTAGATATTATGCTTCTTACAAAGTAAAAAGGAAAGTGACTTAAATTATATTAACACTTCTGGGAGGCATAAACAGACATAACTCCGTCACAAGTAATGTAAATATGTTTAACGAGCATGAGAGTTCTGTAAATCATTCAATAAATTCATTTGTTCCTGTCCCACACAGTGACGTTTAAATAATGACGTGCAACCGGATTGTAGCGATTTGGTTCAATCAGGCGCCAGAATTCGACAATATTAAATAATCTGGACAATAAACTTTCACATCTGCATCCACAGGGAAATAATGAGTTAGAGCAGCTAATATGTGAATATGAGCATATGTTCCCATATGTTCCAGCTCGAATAAAATAAATCTATCATAATGTTGATAATGTAGATTCCAGTCAAGTAAAGCAGCATATTTTCAGGATGAATCGTCTCAGGCAGGAATGTTTGAAAAAGGAAATTGAATATCTGTTGGAGAATGATTTTATTGAACATAGCAAAAGTAATTGAAGCTCGCCATGTATTCTTGTGAAGAAACCAAATAATTCTTTCTGTATGTGCACTAACTATAGAAAAGTGAACAATGTCACCAAAAGAGACTCATTTGCAATACCCAGAATTGATTACTGTATTGACAGAACTGAAAATGCAGATAATTCCACTAAGTTTGACCTGTTAAAAGGATTCTGGCAGATTCCACTTACGGATAGAGAAAACGAAATTTCTACCTTTGCAACTCCAGATTGACTCTATGTCAATATTTAGGTATGCCATTTAGTATGAAAAATTCTCCTTCAACATTACAGCTCTTAATGAACATGACTGCATCTGTTATAGATGGCTGTGATGTGTACAATGTCGACGTCATGAAATACAGCGATTCCTGGAACGACAGTCTGGAAACTATCCGGAAATTCTTCGTTCGCTTGAGTGAGGAACATCTGACAATTAATCTAAGTAAAAGTGAGTTTAACTTTTGCCGAGCTGGTGTCACATTTTTAGGAGATATTATTGGCTATGGTCATGTCAAACCTGTAGAAGTTAAGGTTAAAGCTATCTCTGAAATCCCTACGCCTATCAATAAAAATAACAACTGATGACATTTTTGGGCATGGCTGAATATTATAGGAAATATCTGCTGAACTTTTTCCATAATTGCTGAGCCCCTGAACAATTTATTAAGTAAGAACGCCACGCTTTTTTGGTCTGACATATATCAGGAGTCGATCGATAAAATAAAGGCCATACTTAAAAGTGCACCAGTACTTTCAGATCCAGATTTCAATCCACCATTAAAAATGTCTATTGATGCAAGTGATGTGGGGGTTGGTGGAGTATTAAGTCAGGAAGATAAATATCGCGTGGACCATCTAGTGTGCTATATCTCTAGCAAACATTAAATAAGCACAAGAAAAATGATTCCGCTATCAATAAGGAGTGTTGGGCTTTAACTTTGAAGTGTATACTAATTCTGCTCCTTTTCCGATAATTGTGTTCAGTGATCACGACCCCTTTACCATCATCAACAAAATGAAACATAAAAATAAGAAGTTGTTGGTATTGAGTATGATATTGCAAGAATACAACATCGATATTCGGCACATAAAGGGAAAAGAAAACTATTATCGCAGATGCACTTTCATGTGTATAAGAATTTCATAATGCTTTAATTTGTATACATTTGTATGCATTCATTATACATCTTCCTGGGTAATGTCATTATTATTATCATGTGTGTGCTTGATCAATATAGGAAAAGAAAGCTGTATTGCATAAATCTTTCTTTTCCTTGTGTGGGGAGGTGTTATGTATATCTATATTTTTGTAACTCCTGGTACTTGTAATTTTTATTCATAGCTATTATTTGCACTGAATTACTTTAGTTAGATTTTGCCCACGTGACCAGGGTCTGTTAAGAGCTTAAAATTACATAGGATCTATATGTAGATGCTTACATATGTACTGACGATTTACTAATAATAATCTCAATAATAGGAGGTTATGGCTACTTTGGGCTAATTTCTCATTCACTAATGTGGTTTGGTCGGTTTTAGAAGATTTCAGTAACTTCCCATTGGTTGGACTGGGTCATATGGACAGGCAAGTTCGAGATACATTGAGTAGTAAGATCCGACACGTGGGGTATGTTGTGAAATATAGTCGTAATGGAATGTATATATAAGGGGAGAACTGAGCAATCACATTCATTCCTATTTTGGAGTCATTCTTATTTCTTGTGTTCCTGTTGTAAGTCTGCATACGTGCTTTAAGTTGAACTTAGATATTATTCGAGAGGAAAAACATTTGTTTTGACTGGTCATTGGAAATAGAAACTGCTCATTATTTTGACTATAATATTATTCTGGAACTGTTGTAAATTATTCAAAGGAGTTCTGGACAATGCTATTTTAACAACGTCACGATTCTTGGCGGACCAAAGAATTTCTGATTTTGAAATTTGTATAGAGGCTTTCATTCTTTCGGACTTTAATAGAACTTTATTAAGTTTATTTTGGAATCACTTCATAATCTCACATTTTTATTTATCATATTGATAATTAAATTAATTGTTTATATTTACAAAACTTGCTGGTCTTGCTTCCTTTTGTTACTTAGTTTATGACCAGTGAGTGTCTATATATGTGTGTTTACCTATTAAATCATATTTTAATCATCTAAATGAAATATCATTAACTATATTTTCGCGCATTTGACCATGTCTTATGCCTTTCACATGTATGTACGTATGTATCTAAGTATACAGGTATAACAGTTCTGAGTGTATAACCTCTGTAACCACAAGTTCAACACAGAACTTACCCTTACATATGACTCCTACGTCCTGATCATGGTGGCAGTCGTGCTGTCCGAATAAGCTGGTCTGACAGTCTATCAGGGAAGCCTCCGTTCCGTTACATATGACTTCATGAAGCCAAATGGGCCCTATTCCACGTCCAAGGCCAGAGTTGGAAATGGCCAGTGCAGCTTGACTTAAAAAGTGAACATTAAATTTGATTTTATTCAGGAGAAAATCTTTAAGGGTTGAAGTTTATCGTCTATCTAGTAATATAAGAAACCTTTAAATAAAAGAAATGTACTGTGCCAACAATACAATTTTCAAAGAAATTACTTAGTAGTTAGTGTGCGAGACTCGCGACTGAAAGGTTCAGGGTTAGAATCCTACCAACTGAAAACCAGAATCAGCTACAGTATTGTCCAATTGGGCAAGATATTCTATTCCATTTGCCTCGGCACTAAATAACCTATTTTGATCTACTTGTGTTGCCGTGCATTACAAACATAACCAAACGATTGCAAGTTACGGCGGATTGAGATTACAACGAAAACTGTTTGGTACCATTGCAAATTTCTTGATTTTCAATATCTAGTTCTTTTGTAAAAGCATATATCCCTTTACTCGTGAGATTACTTATAAACATTTTGTTTATTTATTTTATTCCCGCGCCATATTCTATGGAATGGGTATAATGTGTCTCCAACCCGCCTATCTCTGTCCTGTCCGTTCGTTACAAATTCACTTTTAAGAACTTTATAAACTGAAGCTAAAGTTAGTAAAAGTCTTTAAATTAAAACGATATTTGTCAAATTCGATTTTCATATATTTCTGTTCAAATCTGAATCCCAGTTTCCTTTATAAAATGTTTCTCCACATCTCCAACAATGGAAATCGTACAGTGAGATCATAAAGGAACTCATTCAATCTAACTTAAAGAACGTATGCAAAGCAATTTCGTCCGAAATTGACGAATTACCAACTTACACCTAAAGGTTAGCTAAGCGTTCATTGGATCAGTCTGCTTGATTGAAATTTTGACTTGAATAATACCAATCCTCTGACAACGTGGTTTAATTTTCAGAGAAAAAGATTGCAAAATATACAAATGCCGCAATAGTTATCAAGCGTCGATATCTCTGCATTGGTATTTCGTCAAATCCGAAAACTCAAACATATTTTTGGAATATCAAAAAGATGAAACACTTACTATGGTAATCCAAGAGACTTGCACACCACCTGGGCCGCACTGCTATTAAAAGAATTGTCACATACTGTACCCCAAACGCCATCAACGGACATCTCTAACAAACCGGACGTCGTACTAGAGCCATTCAGTCTAAACTGTATATCTGGACAGATAAATCGTTATATATATATATATATATATATATAGAGAGAGAGAGAGAGAGAGAGAGAGAGAGAGAGAGAGAGAGAGAAATTCATTTCAATAAGCTGCAAATAAATGCTATTTTGGTAACTAGTCTTCATATTTTCACTGATACCAAACTCACTAAGTCACAATGGTGTCAGAAGTGGAACTGGATTAGTAGGAGTTTTTGTATATTTGGCATAATAATATGCATGATCTGAGTGCTGTACTTACTGGTGTCGCATTCGGTTTTGCTCTCCTGAAGGTGTCCACTCTGGCAAATACAGGCCCAGAGGAAAAATAAAGAATTAGAAACGCAAACAGGGACGGAACAATTAGAATTAAAGAAGCTGAAAAGGTTGGTAGAAGAAGGATTAAAGAACAATCAAATGTAGGGAAAGCATAAATGACCATAGACTTGTTTGTCACCAAGCAAGAGTTAGAACATGACTCCCAACTCTGAAAACTAAAGGGCTCTAAATTACCCTCTTTGAAAGAAGATAACATGGATAGTTAGAGTTATAGGTTCGAGACGTATACCAGTTCACAGTAGTGGAAGAGGAATGACTGGTCTCGTCATCTTAGTGCGCAACTTGTATGTAAAGAGTTTGTTGTATATTCTCGTCTTCTCGGGAGAGACGCTTTGGATTTGGGCAAATTGAAAGAGGTTCGTTTTAGCATGGATTCGAATCGTTTTAGCATGGATTTAGACAGATTTTCAAATACAGTAAACCAGAACTGAGGAAAAGGTTTACCCAATTTGTTAGTAGTTCAAGGAACTATGTTCAAAACGGGTAAAATGTGTGAAAATTGACAATACGTTCAGGAAATTGACCAATTTATTTGATTATGTGTTGTAGAGAACTGTAATAGTTTTCGAGAGAACAATCCTTTACCATTGTATTTGATGTAGCTAGAGTAGCGAATTACTTCGTAGACGACAGAAACGTGGTCTTATAAAGACAACAAATAGGATGTACAGCGTAAGGATCACGAACCCAGAAAACCTGAAGCAGCTGTCTGGATGGAAACTAGTAACTCGAGGACGGACAAAGATTTCTGGCTGCAGCGATGGACAATGTCATGTATGTAAGGAATGGGACTATATTTCATCCGACTGTCCATATAATAACTGAAAGGGTTCGTTCAAAGGGTAGAGGTGGCTATTGAAAGCAGAGGATGGTCCAAAACGGAGATAGTTACGCACGTAATATTTTGAAAACAATAACATATGCATAGTGTATGTGTCTTGCGCGCTAGCTCAAATCCACTGAATGTGATGCAGTCGATCGGCACTTATCTTTTCCCTGAGGCGTGGGTACCGTAGGCAAGGGTACAACTGAGATGCAAGGCGTGACAGTTTTATGAGATACCGGATATGCCGTAGTAGTTATGGAATCAGATCACAATTATTAGTATCGGATGTAGCCCCAGTCTATCTTTAGAGCATTTTTTACTGTCTCATTTTGGTGGTGATATAAGAGTTAGAGTTAGGCATTCTTGGTATGGATTTAAAGGTAATTATTTATTCTTTAGAATATGAGCTTTTGGTTTACTTGTCTGTGTGTGTTTCGGCGACAGTGCACATTGTGTAACAAGGCCTTGGGGATGATCCGGAAGTGAAATATTCCATTGCACATTGATTTGTGTACAGTCCAGCCTCTCAAAGAAATGCCTGTGAACCAATGACAAGAACTTCATTATGAGTTCATCTTTAAAGGAACTTTAAAATGAGATATGATTTATTATTATTAGGACACAAAGAAAAGTTCAATACTGATAAACAAATGTAGAGTCTATATAAGTAAAATTATTTGTGTTCTGATTCCTTATAAAGCGGAATCTGGTGCAGGAAAAGTAAATGCTTAATTGGAAATCCCCGTAATGTTACCTCTTCACATACCATTGCGCAAATAGACATCCAGACACCCTGCTTAACAGGAATGGCCAAAGCTTTATGCATGGACAACGCAATCGTTATGCATGGACAACACAATTTACGCCTGACGATTGGGGACCTAGAAAAAATTCCTAACGTTCAAGCAGTCGAGTCTAGGTCACAGGCGTAGAATGCGTCTCCACGAGATGAAAGTTCCGGTGGACGTGACTGATATTTCGCTACTAAAGTACACGAGAACAAGAAGTTGAGTCAGTAATCCTTAGGCGCGTTCAATGAGAAGATCGTCATAGGGGGCGAGAAGCCATGTAATGATGGAGTAAACTCAAAGTTTCAATGTTGAGGGGTTTTGTGCAGAGCATTCACATTACCAGAAGGTAGGAAATCTATATTAACGATCATTCCCAAGAAATATACGTCACATGTGCTAAAACTGGCGCATGAATCTATAATGGCGGGCGCCCTAGGTAATATGAAGACAAGTGATCCACTGCTTGCTGAACTTTATTGGCCTGGACTGAATAGTGACGTAACAGATTTTTTTTAGATCGTATGGCGTCTATCAGAACACCAATTAAAAGGGAAGAGTGACGAAAGTACCTTTATGTCTAATGCTTTTGATAGCTACCTTGTTCAAGAGGGTAGCTGTGCATATTGTGTGTCCCATCCACCCCGACATAGAGAGGAAAATCCCTTATGTGCTAACCCTTGTACACTACTCACATAGATCCTTTTTCGAATGGATCATTGCAGAATATGAACATTACTAGAACGAGTTGTGGATGCATTGCAATAGGTGGATCGATGACGTTAGTGAATGGCATTGCAAAGAAAGGTTCTGAACTTATCAACCCCTAACGTAAGATAGATTTATCTAGTCCCGAAATACTGACAAAATTATGTCTGACTGTTGGGAAACGAACTCACTGGTGTCTGTGACGTTACCTAACACTGCAACGTCTTCGTTATGACCACAGTTATGATTAAAGAACGGCTGATGTCTGCAAAGAGCAAGCGTTGATTCACTTCCAAGACAGGTCACATCGTCCAGAATTATGGGTAATGATATACTGGATGTCGAAAATGAGTCCGCGAGCAAAAAGATGGATCGGTTTCTAAAATGGAAAAATTATGACACCAAAATGGATCATCACATTTTAGAAATTATTTTGTGTTCTTTATAAAGGCTATACATACAAAACTACATACGCTCTGCTGAGTTCTCTATTTGCGGGAAGATTTAGTTTTATAAATAATATGAATAAAACAGCCGGGGGGGGGGGTCAAACGAAACGAAACAAAAATATAAGCCGGCCTAATATTTCCATTAAAATTATTGTTTGGGCTGCAGAAAAAGCACGTTGCGATTTATTAAAATTTCAGTTTGATATTAGAGCAATAAAACAGCTTCTTCGTTCATTTAACTTAACTTGAATGTAAACAAGCGAATTGTATTTCTTGAGATTTCGAAACTAATACGTATATGTTGTTTGCCAATACTCTTTCGCCATAAAAACGATTCTGGAAAAATTCCTTACGATGCAAATCCCAGCATTCTACAGGCAACGTCCGCTTCTCGATTACCAAAGCTGTCATCGCAGACTCTTCCCCATGTGCCATTGAACTGGACTTCTAGAATCCCTTTGTTGCTTGTACCATGAACAAGTCGTGCTGTCAGTGTAGGGGCTGTAGACATGAATAAATGTGTGATTACTACCATGCCTGTCATTCAGCCAATCAAAAGCTGAATTTCGTCATTTACATATATTTGAACAGGTGACTTACCCTGTATTTATCTTCTTAGTTCAAATCTGATTAGTAACGACATGATTTGGATGTGGTTCATTACTCTGGGCAAAGTTCAGGTACTTTTTATGTTTTTCTTGAACCTGACAAATCATGAAACATGATAAATGGAAGTAACCATTAATATTGATAGTGGTCAACAAGGAGAGATAGGAATCCGTTCGTGTGTGTAAAAATGGTGGATATAGAGACAATCTCCTATCCAACACGTGATAGATATGATTTCTTCAGACAAACATAGTTTTGAAAACATATTTACCTATTATAAAAGCTAATAGCAAATATACATTCGTATATTTTGAATACAAGGAAGGAGCAAGGTAAAGAAAAGGAAAATACAGCTTCTTGTTAATTTTTGACAAAAACATGTCTCTAAACATAATGACCTATTGTTGATGACGTTGTCTGATTTTTATTTCGCTGTATGTATGTATGTTTTTACGTTTCTTATGTATGTATTAAAGTTTCATATATATATATATATATATATATATATATATATATATATATATATATATATATATATATATATATATATATATATATATATATATATAGATATATGTATGTGTGTGTGTGTGTGTGTGGTGCATTTTGTATTACTTTGCATAAATATTTTTATATTACCTGGTTTTGAAAAACAGAAGAAGAAGGAATAACATCATATATACCTCCCTCGTAATATATGAGCCGTGTCTCTTAACCATGCATACATACATATTTTCATACATAGATACATACATACATACATATATACATACATACATACGTACATACGTGTGTGCGTGAGTACGTACGTATATATATACATACATACATACAAAAAGACGGACAGAGAGATACAAATCTAACGCTTTACTGGAAAAGGTGGGAAATTTCTCTGCTAAGGTTAAATTGTCTGTGTGATAGTGCAGTGACTGATATTTGTGTCCCTTGCTTACGATGCATATCCCAGCATTCTACAGGCAACTTCCGCATAACAGTGGTCCGTATTCGATTTATTAGTTCTGTTTATTAATTATGTTTTGTCCACTACAGTTTAGAAACAAATCGTTTTGGTACATTATTCCATTATACTAATGTCGTAAAACCTGCCTTAAACTGTTGGTTTATTCACGATTATCTTTCTGCTATAAGCAAGCGTTAACTGAAACGACAAAAGTCTAACTGGATTCTGGAAATGTCGACAGATCAGAAATGTTCTCTCTTTCATCCTCTTATATATCGTATATCACATGCTAGAGAGAGAGAGAGAGAGAGAGAGAGAGAGAGAGAGAGAGAGAGAGAGAGAGAGATTTAAAATGGCATGATAGTTTTGTGGTACTGGATATTTAATGTGTTTGTATTAAGTTTATACATACGTGTCTGCCCTTCTGTCTTTTGTGAGAACAATGCCACTGTAATATAAAGAATAACTGGGTCATGGTACTATCTATATTGTTCTGTTTATCGCGCCTTTAAATTAGACAAACAAACGGTTTTTCACATTGTGTACGCAGACAAACTCACTCAGATTTACTCACGAAACCTTCTGAAATACATACACACATACATACATACATACATGCATACATACATACACACATACATACAGGCCGACGGACAGATATTACTCCTTAATGGAATGGGTGTGAAATTTCTCTGCTCAAGTTATGTTTATAATTTGTTTACTATTATAAATCAGTTACGATTAAAGTAAAGATACGTTGTTCCGGAATATACACAGATAAAATGTGAAATAAATGGGTGTTCCCTCGTATGGTAGATGATAAAGGGCACTAAAATCAATCATCCTAACTAAAACGACATACACTTTAGGTTGCTGAAACTGAAAGACAGGAGCGAAGCTAATCTTACTCAAGTATTCATCCGTGCACAAATTTTGCGTACCCTTGCTACTGTAGGCCACCGAAATAATTCAACTGCATGTTTTTTGCGAGAATGCTTCAGACATGTTTTCTTCCATGATGCTATTACTCACGGGTTGTTTTTTTTTTTTTACAAATAAAGACATCAGATAAGTGTTTGTGTCTTCTTGTCACCCTGTATTATTTCTCCAATTCTTAATATATGCAAATAATAATGCGAAAAAAAATCACTAACATCTCATATTTTAATGAGGAAAGAGAAGTAAATCCAATCTGACATAAACCGCTTTTTCACCTAGAGAATCCTGATAACTTGTTTACTATTGGATTAATCAACATAGGTGAGCATTTATGAAAGTGTAAATAGTACCTAATCAACTCAGAACGTAAATATAGGACTTCCTGTATACCTTGTGAATGGACATATAAAATGTATACTTAAATATCCAAATTATAATTTCAATTATCATCCTATCCACCGTCAAATCAGTGGAATATATAAGTAAAATTAATGGTCTTATGTCACACTTATTTGTCTTTCGTGAACCTTTTCACAAAATGTCATCCCCAGGATTTTTCAGTGTATTTAACACCTTCCGATCAATGTGACTATTTACTCAGCTGAAATTTATTCAAGTAATCGCGTGGCGGAAAACTCAGTCCATCGATACAAAACGGTATTGTTATAATATACATGTAAATGTAATTTTTACAAAATGTAGTCACGATTACACTTAATTTATTGTACATAGCTTTAATATAAAATATAAATCTAAACCTTCTAATGGCCACTTAGTGCAAAAGCAAGACATAAACTAGAAATGGTTAATCAGAAAGATTATTTTAACATGCGTAGAATACATAGAATTCTATAGATTATCGTCGAAAATTTTGGAGAGAAAATGATATTACCATATATCAAAGTGACTACTGCAGATTTAATCCCGCAGGCTTGATGCTTCTTCATAATTGCTGTTTAAATTGACAGTCCACCTAGTGCTTCTAGAAGACCGGAAATCTTCTTTAAAGCTCAACACTGCATCAGAAAACTGACATGTGGTTACATTCAGAGGTCATGGGTGTTACAGTGCACAAGGCGATAACCATGATAAGATGTAACATTACAACTGTGCAAGACGCATGATGTACAATCTTGTACAGATCTATGTAATGTTAAGAATAGGAACACAGATACTAACAAATGATCTCGTATATGTTTAAATGATTATCAATGTGCCAACTTATATTCAGTCAAACAGAATAAACGTTTCTTTTAACTATATAACAAACAAGGTAGTATCAACTTATTTAGTTAAAATTTCTTACTACCAAAACAAACTTAAACATTTTTTAAATTGAAAATGAGACAAAGTACGCACACCATTTTTATGTCATAGAGCTCACACGTAATATGTGAAAAGTGTGGTCTTTGTTCAAGAAAGAAAATTAGCAAATATTAAAGCTTGTTAAGAATGAGAATGATTTATAGATCAAGATAATCTGGACCTCGAGTTTCTTACGATGCTGACAAGTATCAAAGAACCATTCCTCGCCGGGTAATACCAAGGAACATTATCGCCAAGTAAACATAAACTGTCAAACAAATGGGAATTTCTTTTTTATATTGTTTGGTATTCCGTACCCTTTACGAACTTTTGTTGTTGGTATTTGCATTTATCTTCATTACCATGGTAAATTATACAGTGTAAAGACGCTATAATTGCATATTCTTTAGTGTCTGTTTACAGATGGAAAATTTATTTAGGAATTTTTTTGCAACATTCATGAAGTCATTAAGATTCAAAACTGATTACACTCTACATGAACGGATGTAGCGAAGCGAATACTATTTATGTATAGTGTGTAGTTGATTTTCCAGATTCATAACTTCATGAATGCTTTCTTATATTAATTCTTATAATTACAAATAGTTTTAGAAATAATAACGAATCTCAATAAATAAATAATACTACCACATTTTAACCTTGTTTATACATATTGTCAAATACTCCAGAAATGCAGATAATGAAGGAATAATTTCTAGTATTAATTGTAATCATGACATATATAAAATGTAATTAGCAATAATGGAAGCAGGTGCTTGTATTATTGTCATTAATGATGAAACAATGTTAAGATTGGGTTCAGAGTTACACACGACTACAAGATATAATGACAAAACATAAGTCAGATTAAACGTCAAAACAAATGACATGATTGAAGAACTACACAGGATCTAGAGTGAAGCAAGAAATCGGAAGTCTATAGCTTTAACAATATTTCCCAAGTATGCATGTATCAGAGCATGAACCCATACACAGGTAGGATCCCATAGTTCTCGCGCATACATGTATCGATCAATCGATGAATATATTTATTTGTTAATGACCAATGAAATGATATATGTATGTACGTACGTACGTATGTATGAGGAGTGAGCGTTAAGGGGGTTTCTAATCCAAACCCCTTATTTTGTACTTGGATGACAGCATGATTTGCACCCTCTCCCAGATCCCCCGAGCTAGCAAAACAAATACGAAAACAACTTTGTTGAGGCAACAGCGTCGATTTCTAAGTCGATTACCTAACTCGAGGACCTATCAAGGAAATCATCATCGTCGTCAGACAAAATAGGGTTGGCTCCGAAACCATCCCCTTTTACAATACTGCGGATTTTATTTTATATTTCACACAAAATTTTACTATTACCTAGTTTTGACATCCACACAAAGTTGTAAACAGCCACTTGTCGAGATGTTTTTAACGTCTCAGCTTTTGCTATTATATAACTCTCATCATCATGACAGAACAAGTACAAATTAATCTTACCACCGATGAGAGAGACAGGCTCTAGCATATTGATAAAATTTCCATGTGAGATTATTGATTTATCAACATAACATTTTTAACTCTACATCAACTATGATATTTGTGTATTTGTCTTGTGATATCGAGTTGTAAAGATTTTCAATAGCATCAGAAAGTGAGTATGCGATTAAAGCAATCTTACTAAAATACTCTGAATTTTCTTTGCGAACCAGAGACAACTTTATCTTATTTCTTTTTCTGAAATAGTGCTGTACTTTTCATTGTCAAACATGATTGTCATATGCTTACCTCGGAAAAGAATTCTTTTCATCTTTAATGTAGTATCCTCTACTGTAATATCTTTCATTAGTTTTCATGTTTCACACAAAATTTACTGAATATCGTTTTTCATATTTCACAACTCTGTTTGGTATCATATCTATAAACAAATCGTCCTTGACTCGCAGTTCTTGTATCAGATCTAAAGTAATAAACTTCTCACCTCTGAGATAAGCTCGAAGTTGATTAAGAATTGTCTTATAGGTACCTATTGTTATTTTGCAAGAAGTAGTTTTATTTGGGCTCGATCTTTTTATTTATTGCTGATAATACAATACCTGCCCCTGACACTATCAGGAGTAATGGATTTAATGTTCCACCCGCTGACGCAATTCCAGTCGTCGTTAGTATCATTGGAATGTAATTCAGCACGCGTATTATTTTACTGTAATATTTTCTTGCTCATCTGACGCAGTAAAGTTTTTTATAATAATATTTGTAGTATTTGAGTAGCTCATCCCTGTCGTTGTCAGGGGGACCTGATGAGATATGGTTGAAATCAATCATTTCTTTTTTTTGTCATTAAGAAACTGTTTAAGCTATTAGTTCAGTCGACGTAGTAAAGGTATTTGCAGCAGCAGCCTTATCAACCAGAGCACTACTACTAACAGCATCAGCAAGACAACTTCTGTACTTATCTAATATTTCAGATGAGATATCATCATATCTGCTATCTGTTAAAACTTTACGATCTGAGGATGAAAATAGAGGATCAAAATTTGCTGTTGTTTCAGTAATATTATTGACTCTGTCACGATAAATATCTTGTTTCATCGATATAATTAACAACATAACATAACTGTCCCAGTTTAAAATTTTTAAGTACTAGATATTGTCTGAGAATTATATATGCTGTTGCACAACTCAAAGACCACAAATATCTGCTTCTTATATATATATGTCATTGACGGATAGGTTTAGGTATCCGGCAATCAACTCTATGATATGTTTGTATTTTGCTTCTGTTAGTAACTTTCCATCTTTTTTTTATAGTTTTTTTTAAACGCAGGATTTTTAGAACTATTATGCGCGTCAGATTCTTCATCAATACTAGGTTTAACAGTTGTAATATCGTCAAGATCCTAATAAAATATATCCTGTTCGACACCATCATATAGCTCAATCCTATGCTCAATTTCTGATATTATACTTTTGTTAATCACCGCTGAGAGAGTCTATTAGAACTAGATATGCTGTTGTTAGCAGGTTAGTATCAGTACTATTATCTATCATTTCCAACATCGTCTGTTTAACATCGTAGTCCTAGCACACTAAATATTCGACGTTTAACAAATGTGTCTTTGACCTTACGATTTTTTTGGAAACTTATGTTTTCTTGTTTCAGCAAGCTTATGAAGCTCATCATAAATCTTTTTCACTCGCTCTTTCTCTGGCTTTTTACCAAAATGATATTTCGTTTTTCAAGGTTAGATTTGTCAATAGTCAAAATATTTTTTTTATTAAGCTCAATCAACGTATTTATCAAAACCTTTTCAACCTTTAATTGTTGTTCCTCACAGTCACTCACAGGACACTATTTATTAATTATATTAAAGTCTCTGATCGCGTATTTCAGTTGAGGCCCTCTCATTCCTGCAACTATCACAAAGTTGTCACTGTTTGCATTTAAACCGGGCGAATTTAAAGTTGTTTTTTTTATTCGAGCAATTATATTTGTTGCTCTTGCTTCCTCAGCACTCTCTGGGTCTAGCTGATCAACATCAGCTATTTCGATCTCCGTTTTCGGGTTAAGTATAAAATTATAAACTCTTTTGCGACTCTGATCGATGAATGATCAACAGATATTATATATTACAATCATATTAAATTGTCAATTGAATATATCTGAAACATCGTCAAACCTGGATATTGACTCTCCGAAGCGGAAAACATAAATCCGGAAATACGAGTACTTGTTTGTGGTTACTGTACGATCAAGTGTAGATTGACGAGAAGTATTATTAACATAAACGCCTGTTGTTGCAGTATACAGTGTAGTCCATTTTGAATCAACCGTCGATCCTACCAATCGCCAATTATAAATTCTTCTGACATTAACATTTGAACTACCTCGTAATTGAAATTTCCATATTGCTACTGCCGCTGGACACTGTATTTTCATGCAAAAGTCGCTTGTTTCTCTGACTGTGGTCCACTAACCGCCAGATATAGAGCTGTTAAACACAAACGCATAATCTTGATTATTTCCCGAATAATAACCTGATGCAGATGCAGTAAAACCCCAACGACTGTAAAATTAATCAGTGAGGTGTGGAATATGACCGACACTATTTTTAGCACGTTTGTACTACTACCAATCGCAAGCGATTGGGCAGCACTATCCACGTACTGTTGATTTACAAGATCTGATGTAGACACAGGTACATACGTAGGTGTTTTCTTGCTGGCAACAATATTGATCGCACCAGTAATTGTGCCTCCTGTTTAATTTAAGATAAGCGGCATCCTCAGCAGTAATTGTACTTGCTGATGCTGCACTTATTTCAGCGTCTACTTACTATTAATCTGTAAGATCCGATGCGGCAATTGCATTATAAGTTGTTGTAATTTTACTCGACCCCATATCTAACGCGCCAGTCAACGAATCACCGGATTTTATCACAAAATTATCCTTGACACACTTTATATTTGTTATAAAATCGTCACTGGTCAACGTTGTATTATCGAGTTGAGTATTAAATATTAATTTTCCGCCCATATCTACATTTCCAGCTATTATTATCTACCGCGCTAAGCTGTAAATAACTTATTGCTTGTGTGTTATTTATGTTAGCAGGAGGGTATTCGGTTTCAAGATTATTCTTTTTATTCATATTGATATTTCCATTTATTTTTCCACATCTCAGCGATAGCTTGCTTTTATCGATCGTCTTAAGTTGGGCAAAACAGCTTGTGTGTTATCTGCGTTGATAGGTTGATATGTTGTTTCAAGGTCTAGCACTCTCTGACCTGACATACTTAAATTACCTCTCATTGTATCTCCAGATTTTTTTAGATAGTTTGTCAAATCTGAGACTGTCGTGATGGTTGTAGTTGCTGTTTTATCTTCTGTTGAGCTCGTGATTAACGTACCAAATTGTGTGTAATAGTTCATTCTTATTCTTACTGTGCGATAAAATTTTGTGAATGCCTAGTATAGAATAGGCATAATTAACTTTGACACGGAGCGATTAATCAAACATCAACACAACCACGACCTACCAGATTGTCATTATCTGATAGTAGGACGAAATGGATCTGGCAAAACTAACCTGCTGATGAATATGTTACTTAACGACCTTTTCAACTACGATCGAGTTTATATTTACACTATAAATCCACAGCATGACAAATATGAGCTGATTAGTGAGTATAACGAAAAAGTGAAAAATGAACTACACGTTGGTGATGATATATTTATCATAAAACAACCTGAAGATCTAATTCCAGTTACCGAGCTAGATTCGGATGAACATAAAATAATTATATTTGATGACATCCCGCTCAGCCACAGCGAAATGGATAAGATAAAAACTTATTTTTCATCGTCGCGCAACTGAAAATGTAATGCAGTTTATATGGCACAGAGATTTTATAACGTCGATCGATTTATGCAGCGAAATACATGTTGTTTTGTATTATTCGCTGGACTCGACAAAATTGACGTACAAAATATAGCACGAGAACAGTGCGGAGGTGTCTTAAAAGATAAACTTGCTGAACTTTATCATGGCGCTACTGGCGGAGAGCTAGTGCCGGAGCAGCCGTCTGCTCAGGGAAATTACAATTTCGATTTATTTGATAAGCTTGCACGAGATCGAAATCGCATGTTCAGATGTGGAATAGATAAGTTTTTAGATTCTGAAAATTAGTCTCACAGAAAACTTATAAGAATGGACGCAAAATGAATAGAGGTTCTAAAGAAAATTTTTGCAACAAGAGCTGCATTTAAGAAAAAGGTTGAACATTAACGTTGAGGTCAATAACAGACAGCAGTAGAAACTGTAAGACTATTTAAACCAGTGACTGAAATTGTACCTGGCAAACAACCAGATACTTCTGCAGTATCACCTAAAGATCAAAAAGAATTATTGGAGAGAGGATTACTTGGTACTCTTGAAGAAGGACACAGGAAAGTTATTGAGTAAGTAGGAGATTCAGCTGCACGAGAAGCAGAAATTATATGACAAATTAATGAGCAGAAGAAATTAGATAAAGAGTAAACAGAAAAGCAGCAGCAATTTATTGAAAGAGTAGAGGAAGAAAAATTAATTAATAATTATCAGAATCATGTTAATGATAAAATAAAAGACAATGAATACGATCAATTTGAGGAAAATTTTATTGATAAAAAATTATTACCTCTTAACAAAATGAAAACCTGACCTCTTAATAAAAATTTAGAACTTCTTAAAGATCTAAAAAAAAAAAAAAGAAACGACAGAAAGATTAGAAATATTGCTTAATCTATATTAAATAACGCGAAAATATCATATGAGGCTGGTGAGGCTTATAATACGATACGAATTGAAACTACTCTTGATATTTATACGAAAGTTTCTAAATATATGTGGAAAGGTGTTCCAAGTTGTGACGCACGACACAATTTTAAGATTATGGTTAAAATGATTGTTGATGCCAGCAAAGTACGAATAGTAGGTACCGGTTTAAAGATCTCAAGCTGAAATAGTTGACCAACTAATACTTCTTATATCATTAAAAGAAGCCGGAAATGTGAGCACATAAATCAACACCGAAATTGTTGAAATTTTGTATAATTTGCGATCAAATGGTTATCTAACATCCGATGAATATTATATTTTACGTAGTGATCTTATCGCCGCGAATTAATTTATTAACCTCAGAGTACTCCATGTTTTATCTGTCAGATAAGATAAAAATGTTATCAACAACGTTACTACTAGATTCATCTCAGATTACGGCGGACAGTGCAAACTTGTCTGTTATTTATAATCCACAAATAGAACTTAACAGGGATAATCAATACGAAATAGGACTAGTATCAGCTACTGCTTGGCACTCAATGACAAATGTGAAAACCAGCATCAATGATGAAAAGAAGATGCTATTACATGGAATTCTGTAAAGATACCACAAGGCGCTTACAACGTTACATATATCAACAAAACAATAAAATATCTTATAACCGCTGTCATCAGCGGTATCTCATCAGATACTTTTGAGCTCATTCCAAACTATAACACATTACGATCAAGAAGAACACTAAAAAAGCAACCTGTTCATCGATCTCAAAAAGAAGATACAATCGGATCATTACTCGGATTCAATAAACAACAGTACGGATCTGCAACAATACCGTATGACAGTGAATCAGTTGTCAACGTCACAGAAATAAACACGATTTTAATAAACTGCTCTACTGCAACTGGATCGTATTCAGCACGAGGTAGCCAAGGACAAAAAAAATATTCTTTTTCTCCTGATGTACCACCTGGCTCGCTAATGCAAGCAAATCCAAGACAGATAATATATAATACCTGTTAGTGTCGAAAATTAAATATCGTTTATCACGATGACGCTGACTGATCAATCAGGTCGACAGCTCAATCTCAATAACGAAATTGTAACTGTATCTGCTCCTGAGATCAGTTATTTATTTGATGGAGATTATCAGAAAGTTTTGTATAACAAAATGAAACAACGAAAAATGTATCCCAGATAAATCGAAGGAAGTTTCTTCGAAAAATATATTCTCTAAAATAGTTGAAAATGTACCTGGAATTGCAAATAAAGTAGCACCTATTTCATTAGACATATCAAAAGCTTTTACCATATGAGTCGCATCAGCAGTGGACACTGCAGTAGGACGAAATATTGCTGATAAAAGCAAGGGAGGAATGCCTGGCACTCCGCCAAGTAACCTATCGCAAGTGATAGGGATATAAAACAAGCAATTCCTGAAATATCACCAACATCAGAAACTACTAAGGCGTAGACAAAAACGACAAAAACCTGCTATCTCCGCTAGGCGAAGAAATTATTAGAAATTTAGTAACTAAAACACTACCTCAACCGGCGGCGCGGTTCATTAATGTTGCCGCATTCTAGTGGAATGTTTACAGTCTGTAGTTAACTTACCGTAGTTTACATGTTTGTCTAACACTAACAGATAAAGAATGTCTCTCAAAAATTACATTGACCTGACAGAGGAAATAAAAACAGATACCTCAACAACATAATTTGAGTATGTTGAGTATCTCGATGAAAATTCGAATGAAGCTGATAGGCAGGGCCTCGGGACGTTTAATACACTCGATAAAGAGGTGTTTCTATTATCGCATAAAGCGTACGAAATAAGAGGAAGTATAAGAACAGCAGTAGGTGGTAATATTGCTACTGGTACTCAAGTGCCACTTCTTAATAACAGCTGGAGCTTGTTCAAAAGTGCCAGACATCAACTCGCTAATCAAATTGTAGAAGATATTTCTATGCACATACCAATAGCAAGTACTATTCTTAACGTGGTTTCGTTCAGCGATGATTATTCGAGATATATTGCAACAAATATGATGTGGTTTAAAGATACTGGGCCTGGAGATGCTATTGTAAACGAATTTATTTATAACAGTATAATTACAGCAGGAGCTGATGCTGCTGATGATCTAGCTTCTGTAAGAAATGTTTCTATTAATAATGCTGCAGCTGTTAAAATTACTGCACCAGCTGCAGATGAAACTGCTTATTTAATAAGGACTTTGCTAACAACCGTGTGTACTATTCTTTGAATGCCTGCACAGGCGCAGCTGCTACTTCAACTAAGATGATACCATTTATAAACACACTTAATAAATATTATAAATAGAACGTACAACGAAGGTTATGTTAAACGAAGAGCGTTCACAGACAACTCAAATCAAATAACAATGACGCGACCGTTGAGTACAATATTTTGGTTTTGTTGCGACTATAACAAAGTTTTTCGTGGAATAAAACATACTCTTATACTTGACCGGGCTGATCATAACGATTGTCTGATGAGAACTGCTGGAGCTGGTGATGGTGCGTTTGTAATTTCACGTCTAGTTTTGTGGATACCACGTGTCGTTCTGTCGATCGATAAATTAATAGAACTTGGGTCAATACTTACCACGTTTACCAAGAAATTGTATTTTTTGCAAAACAAAATTTATCAAACAGCTGTACCAACGTCGACTGATAACACATGGCGAATAACAACAGCGCCTAGGGAACAGTTACCAAGACACGTATTTGTTGTGTTTCAGCTACAAGACCGACGTAATAGTCAACTGCAAAACAATTCAGTTTTTGATATTCCAGGTGTCAGACGAATATTTGTTAGAATAAATTCTAAACATTATCCAGAATGAGTAATCGTATGTAATTTTGCAGATGATGATGCAGAATTAGCTGATAGAAACGTATCTCGTGCTTACATGTATCTTATGGAGGTCATGCAAAAAATATCAGTATGCTGACAGTGGATCTCAAATTTCAATCGAAGAATTTAGAATACTTTATCCGATATTTCACTCTGACGTATCAAAACATTCAAAGAAAGCTAATGGATCAACTTCTGATATTGAGGTTATATGGACATTGGGGTAGAATCCAGGAGCTGTTGCGAATTATGCATATGCGTTGTTTGTATCTAACAGATTCTTAACGATAGATTCTATGAAAGGAAGAACGACTGTAAATGTGTAAACACTTAGTGTGAGGTGTTCTGCATTTGCTCTGTACTTAACAGCAAGTGGGAAAATGTACTGATTTCCTTGCAAGCGGTGGAATGTATTGATTCAAAAGACAGAATGACTGAGGCGTAATTTTATCGAACAAAAGGAAAATAAAATACGATGAAATATATTGCACATGAAATGAACTTATCGCCGGGACACATTTAAAAAAAAAAATAAAAATAAAAAACTATTATTAAACGACACTCTGTTTCGCTGAAGATAGATTTCAGAACTCAGAGGAATCCACAGCCAGCAAACTGATGCTAACACAGCGGCAACTCAATAAAATACGACTGCAAAAACCTTTTATTTTGAATTTATCAGCAGCACAAGTTACTTCAATGGCCAGATCGCAAGCGATCCGGGGGGAATTTCTTTGACCTGCACTAGTAACTATTTTAAAAACGGTACTTGCCAGTACTAGGAACATTAGGAATAGCTAAGGCTTCAGGTACGATATCCGGAGCAACTAAAAAATCTGTGTCCGGTAAAGGTATCAAACAGTTAGTAATCTAATGATTTTGTCTAACGATTATAATAAAAAAAATGCATGGGAAACGTAAAAAAGCAACGAAACGTAAAACAATTAAATAAAGAGGACGCACAGAGGCTCAAAGACGAACCGTAAAGCGGTCCAATGTGGAGTCATAGGGCCACTGCTATCAGGAATAGTGGGAAGTTTACTTCCCAGTCTGTTGGGGATATGACGTGGGAGAGGATTGATGCTATCTGGTACCCTCCGTTAAACAACTTTGAAATTCTAGATAAACTGAAAGATATCAACGAATTTATCGGAGTATTTTCAAAAAGATTATCACTTCGCTCTCTGCCTACAGCTTCAGCAAGCTGTATTCAACGACGGATTTGGCACGCATTGGGTAGCGCTTTACAACAACAACTACTTTGATTCGTTTGATCTACCTCCAAGCGATGCTATCAAACAACACGTGCTATCATCGAGCAAATACAAGAAATAAACTACTTCTCTAATCAACTTCAGCCAGTTGGAACTACAGCTTGTGGTTATTACTGTGTTATGTTTATCAAACAAATGTCTGGGACAAATGGTGATTTTTTTAAAAATTATATTACACCTAAAACAAGCTTGGAAAACAACAAAATTGTAATTTTATCTAACAAGCAAATATACAAAATGACAACGTATTGCCTCAAGTGCAGAAGTAAATCAGAAAACACAAACGAAACTACGGAAACAACTAAAAATAACAGACTAATGCTGAAAAGTATGTTCTACTTGTGGCAGAAAAAAGAGTATGTTTCGTAAAAGTGACTCAGTACCTGGAGATCAAGGAACGCAAAGAGTCCCTGATGTCATTGTTGTCGACGATTAAGTTATAACAAAAATGCAGAGCATTTCATGCAAATGTAAATTGGAAGTTTCTACGAACAGAAACTACAAAAGACGGATTAGGATATATTCGTCATCGAGCGAGTAATAGCAAGAAAAGGTAAACGAAGTTAGGTTAAATGTAAAGGTTATGGTGACAGTTTTAATAGTTGGATACCAACTAGTGAAATCAAAAATCTTTATTCAGATCGCTAGCGATCTCGTCACAATAAATCTTTTCGTATTTCAAAGGACAGGTTTACATTTCACTGGCCTGTACATCGATATCAAATGTTGTCTTCGCGTGGAGTGTACAGCACTCTGCGTCAGGTTAAAATCTTGACAAACAGAAAATCAAATTTTATATTTTTTGACGACCATGAACTGTCCACGATTCATAAACGGCTTAATATCTCCTATAATATATGATGCTCAGTGATAGTAAAATCAAACTTTTTTATCTTTTAAACAAGATGATATTTTACGTTGTACCGTGATTTTGCTGCGACATAAACTTGCTCGTCTTGAGGTATTATACCTGGTTCATCTGCAAACTTATCTTCGATGACTGGAAATAGATAAGTTTCTAGGTCGAACTTAATAATGCTAGCAGTATTGAGATGCTTTGCATCTGGACTGTTTGCAGTTTTTAGATTCTCAGAATCCTGATGCAGTTCACCCTCAGAGTGCTTGCACTTTACAGTATCACGATCGATATCAGAGTAAATAACAAACAATCTTTTCGCAAACAACAAAGTTGTTTGGGACATCTCTTATGCATAAGACATTTATCTAATTACTGTAATAAAATGTCAGATGAAATAAAAAGTATCGTTAGAGCTAAATTCTTAAATATGAACCTGCTACTCGACGCTGTCAAAATATTTATGAGCAAAAAGAATGCAGAAACAAGTATGTGAATTTTATCGTTAAATATGATCCTTATTCGGAGTTTAATGTGTTCCTGACAGATTCGGAGGTATCAGAACTTGAGAAATATAAAACAATATTTGTTCGACATGACAGGGATACTGTAAAAAAAGTGGATTCACTGTTGTTTGACAAGGGAAGATCTCAGAAACATTCTGAAAATTTATCTCTAAATAGCAATTTTGTCTTAATTATTAAGATAATAGATAAATTTGTTACTCGAGCTAATGTGGTGAGTATAAGAAACTTATTTCGCTGCGACAGCAACGTTTTAGTAGAACAGGACAAAACATAATTTTAGCTTGCTCAGCAATGTTGATGTCGATACGGCAAGAACCTAGTCGAATAAGATAAGGAAACTTTAAACAAAAATATTGATTTCTGTCTGACAAGCAACGACGTCGCACAAATATTAAACAGCAGGTGATTTGTATTGAAAGACGATTCTGACATTAAATCTGTTTCATAATGCTGATTTTGTCTTACAATTAGCAACATATTTTACTGATGCTGAACAAATATCAAAATGTTTCGCTGCTGCTGAGATTGATGAAAAGTATATGTCTTCACCTGTGATAGAGTCAGTTGCTATAACAGGTCTAAGATTTCTGAAATTGTTAATATTTCCAGCATTACCACGTCGTGCATTTTCCTTCGCAGTAACAAGATCAAGATTATTAAGTCTATTATCGATTTTAATTATGTTCATGTGGTCTATAAGTAAACCGCTTGGAATAGGTCCATGAAATACCTCATAAACAAGCCAATGCGAAAGATATAAAACTTGTTTGGTTTGTGTCCTCGTACTGTTACCAGTAAATATCAATTATTAATGATACTTCCAAAAACTTTTATTGTTTAAATATTTCTGATAATTCCTCTTTCGTTGGCCTGGTACAGATCATAAACAGGATGTGATTGAAACTCGTCTTGCAATGACAAGTTGGCGATGTTATTATCAGTTGCCTGATCATTCACATGATAAACTCGCATCCCGGTTGGAATCTCCTAACAGAACAGCGTATAAATAAAATCCTTGACAGACATCTCAGTGTAATCAGTATGATCAGCACCTTTTACTTTTATCTTATAACCCTCTGGAGATCTAATTCCAAACGAAGCTTTAGTTTTAAGATTAAGCACCGTTACATGCATCTTTCCAGCATAGCAGTTGTACTTCTGGTGAGCGTATAATATCACCTGCTCACTAACCGTTGACATAAGTCCAATAAGCATAATTTTGCTCATCTTATACAATAGCAATTTTGTTTCTCTAATTGACATTTTCGTAGATAAATTCAAAACAGTAAATATAACGATGTTGAAATTTAGTGATATCGCCAAGAAAAATTATTCTCGACAGAAAGCTATCAGTCTTAAATAATTCCAACTGCATTTGCTGGGTTCGATAACAGCTGGAGATTTGATAATAAACTTTACTAGTAAATTTCTCTGCCAAAAACTTATATCACCTACTTCTGCCAACAATTAAATCCGAGCTTGCCGTGCACAAGAGTCTGAAAATAATAGTACAATTTTGTGTTCAGTTTCTAAGCTAAATATCTCTTCGGGGATTCAAAACTCCCAGCAGCTTTCGTCTCAACAACAACTCAAGGAATTTGCTGATCCTTATATCACATCAAAATCTCATCGAATTTTAACTGGGACAGATTTGATGTCGTTGGCAGATAATATATTTCAGGAAATATGGAAGGAAATCGATGAGTACACAGCATCAGGATTGGGATGGAAATTTGATAAAATAACAGAAATATTATTTCACTCTGTGAAATATAATCCATTGCTAGGTAGCTCATATTTTGAGCTGCCAACTAAAATAAAACAAACTCAAAATGTTATGTGAATATAACAAATTGAGGCAAGAAGTCCTTTCAATGGTCTATATTATCGGCGTTATTTCCAGCACGAGAGCATCCTTATCGAGAATCAAATTATATTTGTCATGTTAACAATCTAAACTTAAGCGTGATTGACTTTCCTGTTGCTGAGAATCAATTTCCAAAATCTGAAACACAAAACAAACTCCTCTTATAAAGAAGGTATTAACGTCTTCGGAATCGATGATGAATCACAAAAGATATATCCATGATATATCAGCGATCGAGCATCATAAACAAAACATAAATTGAATATTTTATAAAAATCATTACGCGTGGATAAAAAAACTTTAACGGGGTAGTCGGAGGACAGTACAATAAACATAAGGAAAAAATATTTCTGTGTCAGATGCTTACACGGCTGTAAATCTCAGCATGTACTTGATCGACATCTCGAGTATTGCTCTAGCGTACAGAATATATCTATGCCTGGAGAAGATGAAAAGATATTACAATTTACAAACTTCAGACACAGGATGAAAGTGCCTTTTATAATTTATTCTGATTTCCAGTCTATTTTACTTCCAGTGCTAGGAGCAGAAAATAACCCTGATAAATTTTCGACAGAAAAAATTCAAAAACATATTCCTTGTTGAGTAGCTTATAAAGTTGCCTGTGCTGCTGATAAACGTTCATCAAAATCAATAACAATTTATCGTGGAGCGGATCCTGCTGTTTGGCTTCCGAAAAATCGTATCAGCGAGATTAATTTCATCCTGATCTTACTCGCTAAGACAGCAGAGACGAAACCGCTGACAATAAAACAAGAAACTGATTTTGCTGCAGCAGAATTATGTCATATTTGTCAAGGACAGCTTGGAACTGACCGTGTAAAAGATCACTCTCATATGACTGTTAAGTATCGCGGTCCAGCACATAATAAATGTAATTTAAAATATACTGCACCAGATTTCGTTCTTGTTGTCTTTCACAATTGCAGAGGATATGATTCTCATATTATCGTTGAGGCGTTTGGCAACAAAGATATAATAAACCGTCTTAAAAGTAACAACAACGATAAAATAAAGTGCATCCCAAACAACACTGAAAAGTATATGTCTGTGACACTAAGTAAGGTAAGATTTATTGATAGTCTGCAATTTATGGCAGCATCGCTGGACGAGCTAGCAAAAGGCTGCGGTAAGTTTGATAATTTGACTGAACATTTCGTTGACAAGTCAAGCTTGTTAACAAGAAAATGAATTTTTCCTTATGAGAATCTTGATAATTGGGATAAATTTGATGAAACAAGTTTACCTGACAAGGATAAGTTTTATTCTCAGTTAAATCTTGAGCGTGTCAGTGATGACGATTATACTTATGCTAAATCGATATGTGACTCGTTCGGCTGTAATAACTTCTGTGATTATCATGACTTGTATCTTATCACAGATGTGTTGCTGCTCGCAGATATTTAAAATTTCAGAAATATCAGTGCTGATAACTACGGACTCGACCCAGCTTGGTACTAGGGACTAAGCGCTGGGATGCATTACAGAAACATATCAAAATAAAATTGGAGTTGTTAACAGACCCAGATATCTTCTGTTGCATCGAGCGGGGAATCAGAGGCGGAATAAGTGTCATAACAAAAAATATGCTAGCGCCAACAAAAGGTCTTTACACGACTATGATAATACAGAGTCATCATGTTTTATAACCTATCTCGACACCAACAACTTCAATGGCTATGCTATGTCCGAGTCTATGCCGGTTGGTGGTTTTAGGTGGGTCAGTGAAAAACAGTTTTTTGCTGAAACTGATAAAGAGCGGGATGCGAGCATCCTGGCATTAGTTATTTTGTTGAAGTTGATCTTGACTATCCTGTTGAGCTTCATGATAAACACAATGATTATCCATTTTGTCCAGAGTCAATGCTAACCGATTACAATTTATTATCAGAAAAACAATAAAATTATTTGCAGTGTAAATATATTGTAAACAAACTAGTTCCTAATTTGCTTAACAAGCAGAGATAAGTTTTGCATTACAAAAATCTGAAAAAGTCACTTGATCATGGTCTGGTATTAAGAACAGTTCATCGAGTTTTAAAATGTAATCAGTCATGTTGGATGAAAGATTATATCGACATTAATACTAGCCGAAGAGCAGTTGCAAAAACAGAATTCGAAAAACAAACTTTTTCAAGCTTATGAATAACAGCGTCTTCGGCAGGACCATGAAAATATCAGAAAGCGAGTCAATATTGAGATCGTTTAAAACGTGGAACGTCGTAAAATCTGTTGCATCTGATGATTTTGTTAGTATGCCATTCATCGACGAAAGACAAACCTGAAGTTGAACAAGAAAGTTTGTGTCGGTATGGCAGTGTTTGAGATATCAAAAAAGTTAATATACTGGTTCCACTACGATTTTGTTACGGTTAAGTGGCCTGGTGCAGAATTGTTATTTACAGACACTGACTCGCTTATGTACAATATAGAATCGATGATATTTATCAAGAGTTTTACGATAGCCGAGAATTATTTAACCTTTCAGATTATCCAAAAAGCAGCGGATTTCACTGTGACAAACACAAAATGTTGTAGGAAAATTTAAAAATGAAACAAATTTTGTTCCTATCATCCATTTTCTCTGCTTGCGAAGTAAGATGTATTGCTAAAATCTGTCAGGTAACAAAGTTTTAAAAAAAACGAGCAAAAGGCATCAAAAGAAATGTAGTAGGTATGATGATAGGATTTGATAACGATAAGACTGTGCTAGACTGATTTTCTGGTTATGTTTAGATGATAGCAATAGAATCAGATCGTCATAAAACTGAGTCTGATGTTATCATAAAATCTAGTCTGTGTAATTTTGATGATAAGTGATATTTTTCTGATGGCATTACCACAATCGCGTTAGGATATAAAATGTCTGTTGTTGACTTTAGCAAGGTGAATATGTTTTATTGGCTATTACAGTAAATTCTGTGTGAATATCAAAAATAGGAATAGTAAAATTTTGTGTGAATGTCAAACATAGGTAATAGTAAACTTTTGTGTGAATATTAAAAATCAGTTGCAGTAGTGAGCTTAAAATGGATTGTTTCTTAGCCAACCATATTTTGTCTGACGACGATGATGATTTCCTTGATAGGTCTTCGAGTTAGGTAATCGATAATGAAATCGACGCTGTTGCCTCAACAAAGTTATTTTCATATTTGTTTTGCTAGCTCGGGGTCTATGGGTAAGATTGTCTGGTCGTCCTAATACAAAATGGGAGTTTGGCTAAGAAACCCCCTTTATGCTCACTGCTGTATGTATGTATGTATGTATGTATGTATGTAGTATGTATGTATGTATGTATGCATGTATGACTTTATTTCCTCTTCAACAGAGATTACATCAGATTAATCAAATTCAGGATTATGAAACACAAAGGAGAATCAAAGTGACAAAAAAGAGTAGTACTGAGTCAGCTAACGTATTGACAAAACTAAATATCTCAGTACCTGCAATCATACAAATATATAGTAAGAGCTAACTAGCATTTAGCTTAGCATGACACTGATCTTCTGTAAACATTTGCTTGACGATGCTAATGATACAACGAATGTTATGTGACTAACATTAACTTAAAAACAGCAAAGAAAAGGAAATGGAAAACTTATACAAGTGTAACAGTATATGTATTTCTTTCTACATGACAAGTGTATGCATGTATATATGTTTATTGCAGCACCTCCGTTGCCAAATCTTCAGTTCCTGATGTGCTAAGTTTCTGCACGTTGTTGTGCTCTTCAGTTAAGAAGGTAAGTAAATCTTACTTAAACAGAAGTGATCGGTTTTCACAAACATCGGAACTTGTGAAGTTTGCCTCGACAGGATGTAATCCAAATAATTATCATGATATCGTCTACGGATTCATAAATGTGTGAAAAATTCAATACTGCCTCATTTAGTCAAATATTGGAATATGCGGATGATGTTAACCAAACAAAAAGTACTTATGCGAAAACGGATCCTTCAAAGTCTTCGCAAAGAAATCATCGATACCTTATGCCAATGCTATCTTAATAAAATGAAAGGAACCGATTTATTGAAAAAGAAATGAAAGCAATGAAAAAAAGAAATTATAAAAAGGAATGATCATCCCCACCACCAATAGCAGCACAAAACATGTAATAAACACAACAACAAGAGCATTTCGATGAGACTGACTCTTTTCAGGCGGAAAAGAATTTCCTGGAATCCAACAATAGACCGTTTCTTCTTGCTATTTGCAGAGTGCTGAACCAGTAACTGATATTCTTGACGAAAAAAGTTTTCAAGATGGCCTCTGTGGTGGCCATAGTGGATGTCAGATCGGCAACAATTTCACTTAAGACCAGCTAGATGTCACAAGAAGTCTCTTGGTGATAATCATATGTCGATGCAACCATCCTTTTACAAGTGGTAGCGATTATACCACAGTCACTTTAGATGACGGGCCCCGAGTGGCCAAGTGGTCTAAAGCGCTCTCCGTTACGGATCACTGCCATCTCACCTCTGTCTGCGTGGGTTCGAGTCTAGGACTCGGCGAATGTGGATATGTGAGAAAGCTTGCCAGTGGCTTCTCGTGGGTCGGTGGTTCTTTCCGGGGATTTCCCGGTTTCTTCCTCCACCATTAATACTGGCCGCCATGTATAGCCTATCGTGTCCTGAAAAATGGCGTTAAGCCCCACAACAACAACAACAACTTTAGATGACAGCCAACTTACTTTAGATGGCATTTATAAATCTCTTGAATCTGCATTTGAAAAGCTTTCAAAGGTATACGGTCTTATTGTAAACGTTGAAAAGTTGAAGGAAAATTGGTTTGAAAATGGGACATGGTGAGCTACTAAATACTGCTGGATTGAGACTATAATGAACTCACCTTCAGGCATACGATTTTCTTTGAGGTGCGATTATTTATCAAGCCAATGATGATTCAGAACTGGAGAAATATAAGCATTACTTTAATGGTCGAGACGATTATTCATACCATTAGGAAATAAGAACAGTGTAAAAAATACCGTACAGCCTAAATGAACTAGTCTTCGTATTGCATTACCAAATCCCCCTCAAAAAGTGCTACAAGAATTAAAAATTTACATTTTGTTGCGACTCTGGGTCTTAAACTGCACAACAGAAAGAAGTGAAACCATCAAATTTAGCAGAATCAACCAAAACATTTATTGTTCTAAGTTAAAAGAGAAACTTGAAACGACATTCACAGTATTGTGAATTAAATCCCAAATAATAATTATAACACAAGTCCAAATGTATAGAGTGTTCAGAATGAATTCCAATAATCTTGAATTTGCTGATGTACCAAAAGTGTTAAATGTGTTATTGTACCAATAGTCTTGAATGTGCTGATGAATCAATGGTCTTCATGATATAATCCAGAAACTTTTGAATGAATCCTCTATAATCACAAAGTAGTGTTTTTGTAATTCCAATAAATAATTTAAATAAATGCTTAATCTCAAAATTATATCTGAACACAACTACAAACTCTGATCATAGGTCATATATCCTCAAAAACTGATATGAAGCAGGAATTAACAGTTGTTTACCACATCCTATAGATACTAATTTCATCTAACCTAGAACACAATCAAATATCCTAGGCAAAAGCCCAGATCTTAAACTCAAATTTTAATCAACAGCCCAAAAACATGACAGATATCATGTTAGGCCAAAAACTCTACCCTCAATCACTGACAAAAGTCAAGCACACAGTACATATTAAAAATAACTAATAATTTCCATAAATATGGACTGAATAAAAAAATAAAGTCAAAAAGTGTCATGCTAAACGATAACAGGCAAAGAGGTAAGCAAATGATCAAAGCATTCTTGTTTTAAGATTAAATTAACCTCGTGTGGCTTAGAATCATTTACTATATGAATCAAAATGGAAAAATATCTCGGTAACCTCATCTCTTTATATGAATCATTTCATTTGCCTTCTCCGAGTGGAAATTCACAAATTATATGTCAACAATTCAATAAATTTTGGATACATGTTTTGGCTCCTTATATTCATTTACCATGGCGTGTCGTATTCTTGCGGTACTAAACAAGAAACGAATTGCAAAACGAAGACAATAATTTACCTGCTAATGAAAGTTACATTGCATGTTTATTTATCATTTGTCTCCAATCTCATCAAATATCCAAATTATGCGAATTTTGTAATTTTGGAATAGTCTGTGTCTACTGCATTGTAAATATATATTCTCGTATTCTCGAAGTAAATAATATAACTGCTGTACGGAGACCCAAAAATTGTATGCAATAAACACGTAGTCACTTATGACACATCGAATCACCATTAGTAGCAGAAAAATTAAAGTTACCAATTTGACAGTATATATATATATATATATATATATATATATATATATATATATATATATATATATATATATCCTGATAATTATCGTGATTTCAACACATTTTCTCTTCTTTTACAATAATCAGTTGTTTTTAATTGGCGACTTTTGACTATATCAGCCTTATAATCTGACACCATTGACACTGTGTTTGTCAAAGGCACCTTCTGTTCTAAAGATGATTTTGTGGGTTTTTTTAATTTTTCTTTAATTAAAGGTGGGGTTTTGGGGAACATATCGCGCTCTTCATTTCAGTAACTGGTTGATGGATTTACTTGTTCATTTTTTATGGACACACTATTAGATAAATAGATTCTGTAATTTCTAATCATAGTGATGGTGTTTTCTGGAAACATTGCTCTTTCAATTTTCTTTCACTTCTTTTTCCCAGCTTTCCTAATTATACGGATTATCTGCCAATTATCTATTCATTACAGCTTTGTTTGCAGTGTAGAAATTAATATTAATTACTGGTATAGTTTCTTTTATATATTTTATCATATCATTAATTATATGAATAAAAGGGTGATTGCCTCATGCAAGGACTACATCAAGGTTTCAATACAACGGCCCTTGTTATCTACCATATTTTTGGAAGTGAGCAATAAGCAATTTCAATTGTGTGACTAGGCTGGCATTATTCTAAAACAAGATCAACTCGATGACACAAAGGATTACATGATTTGGCTTTTGGTAGTAGACTTAATAGTTTTATATTTGTAATTGCAGCTATCTGATTAAAATCAGATCACCACTGTCCTACGTGAAGATCTGACAGCGACCGCTTAGGGGACATATTCTGGTGACCTTAGCATTAACCAATGGAAATACATCTTTCAAAACTGCAAGTTAATCAAATCGATCGGCACAAATTGATGCTCTGCAGCCGCATTGTTCAGTCTCCAAAAAGCGAAGATATAAGACTTCGTCTGATTGGTTAATAAAATAGCGATTATGGTAATACCATTGGTCACCAGAGAACATGACCCCTATGCGGTCGCTGTCTGATCTTAACGGAGGACAGTGGAGATAGATTGTAAAAGGAGGAAATGGAAAGTAGATCTTTGTGAACTTTTCTGTTGATTAATTATTTTGTTACTACTTTCCAGAAAAGTGAACATTGCTGAAAGACTTTAGTGTCAGTTGATATCAAAGGCTTCCTAATAACAAAATGACTAATATATAAACGACCGGCAGATGGTGTAGTGGTCTGTTTAGAATGGTCAATAGGACAAAACTAGTATATTAGATAAAAGTCAAGTGTGTAACAAGGAAGATCTTCTTTAGGCGCTAGTGTGGTACAGACCAATCATCAGAACAGGAGAAACTTGAATATTTGCAGGTATTCGCTTCTAAATGGAATTTTGTACTTTAATAATTTTTTATTTGAAAATGGTTCTTTGGTATAATATGAAATCTTACAAATAAGTTCCAAGTTCAATATATATTTTTTTAAAATATTTAACTGTGTATCGAATTCCATTAGAGCATTTTACGGACGACTTCAATATAAATCTTTACAGTAATATAACAACCATTTTTGCATTTAATCTATTTATTTGATGATAAAACAATACAGATAGTGGAAACTATATCAGAAGCTAATTTTTAATAATAGTGAGTTTATCTTAGAGGTCATAATGAAACCTAATGTTAATAATATACAAGAGCTCGATCAGTTCACATTTTTAATTGGCCATCTAGGTTCACAAAACGTACAAAATTAAGATAGTTTCAGTTTAAACCTTTACGTAGAATTTTGGTTACAAACAGGTTTGTGAATAAGATTTAAAAAGTTAGTAGCAGTTCATGTTGTCTTTGCAAGGATGCGTGGGGAGGATGGGGGGGGAGGGATTGTACTAAATCACATATTTTTCTACAATGTGATTTAGACTGCATTAAACGTAATGCCTATATATATATATATATATATATATATATATATATATATATATATATATATATATATATATATATATATATATATATATATATATATATATATATATATATATATATATATATATATATATATATGCATTTTTTCATAAAACTACCTAATGTTTCGTAGTTTACAACAGGAATTCAAGATAACTTTGGCGCCAGAAAAACAATATGCTTATGTCAGCAATAACTGGAAATAAGAT